>MU185352.1:46211-58218 GCA_016904865.1 Pissodes strobi
TTTCTCAATGGAACATTTAACATAAGACCCCCAAAATCAAAATACTCAATTACTTGGGATTCCTACCCAGTTCTACAGCGCTTAAAGAGCATGTATCCTCACGAATTCTTAAATCTACAAATCTAACTTTAAAGCTAGTAACACTCTTAATACTAATAACGGCACACAAATCACGGACAACCCGGAAGTAAAAATAGACAATATTTTTAAATATGAATACATAATTGAAATCAGATTCCCGGATAAAATAAAAGCAAGTGGCTTAAACAGGCTTCAACCTAGTTTGATAATACCTTATTTTATTAATCAACCTGAACTATGTATAGTCAGACTATTAGAGACTTACATAGAACGCATAAAAGGAAAAAGGGTGCTACCAGTCAATAAAAGGTGAATAGTTCGTTGTATTAGCAGATACAATCGATTGTACCCTCCACTGTCTGCAATTGCAGTTGCAGCTAGTGAACATACGTATTTTTTTGTTCAAAAACAGAAATTACGGCATTCACAGATACTGTAAATATGCTAATAGATCGTTGCATTTGTAGATGCAATCGATACCACAAGTAGCAAAACCAAACAAAATGTAATACTCACTCACAAAAAGCCCTATCACCCAGACAACAGTCAAACCATTAGCATATGGGTCAAGTTAATACTAAAAGCCAGCAGTATAAACAAGGAAATCTTTGGGGCACACAGCACGCGACACGGGGCAACTTCAGCAGCTCAAAGAATGGGAGTTACATTACAAACCATTCGGAAGACAGCTGGCTCGACAGAAAAATCAAAAGTATTCTCGAAATTCTATAAAAAACTTGGCGTGGGTAATCCCACTGGATTGGCATCTTGTTTATTGAACCATAAACTCTAAGGAATCATATAAATATTAAGCTACAATTATAACTTACTTACCAACTTGTTATCATATTACATAAGAATATTGGTATAGTATTAAAAACAAGTTAAAGGTTAATATATCAGTTAAGCGTTAAACATGATATATGTACCTTCATGATGTGTGTTATTAAATCTAATGGTTATAAATTTGAATTTTAGTTTATAAAAAGGGCCTTACAAATCTAGGACTACAGAAAACTCGCAGTTTTCAGTTAATGTAGATTACATCGCAAATACTTTAAACATCTACAAAGTGTAATGAGGGATGGCGGAGATGCGAAGGATAATTACAAGATCAATCGACTTACCTGTAAGGAAGATCGATCGGAATTATCCGAGCATCTCCGCCATCCCTCATTACAAACCCACCCAGTCTTTACCTTCTCCCTATCACCCCAAATGCAATGTAATCAAAAATCTCACGTACCAAAATTGTAATGACGCATCAAGGCGATGCATGAGCTCGAGCGGCTAGCCAGGGTCGGCTGAATCACCATGTTTTTAGATAACTTCTTTAAAAATTGTACCGATTGGGAAAAAGTTGTATACTACAAAGTGTAATGAGGGATGGCGGAGATGCTCGGATAATTCCGATCGATCTTCCTTACAGGTAAGTCGATTGATCTTGTAATTATGACATGATTTTGGATACGTAAAATTATAATAATTTTATGTTTATGTCTTGATTTCAGAGAGGTATTATGAAAAATATCGTTCATTACACGTTCAGAAACAGCTTTTCCTGTGCTTGCACGACTTCCGGTGTTCGGCTACGCCTAACACCAGAAACTGTCGTGCGCGCACCGGAAAAGCCTAGTTTCCGGACTGGTAATGAAATATACTATTGTATTCAAATGAAAGCAAACGTCAAACTTGCAAGAAAAGCAAGACAGGTATTTATCTAATATTCATCAAGCGTTGCTATGGAAATGTGTTTGTATGCTTTGTTGTAATTGAAGATGCAGCTAATTTTCAAGTATTTGTGGCAAATAATGTCAGAATAAATAAAATAATTTTACCTAAAATTAGACTATTGACGCTAAAATGTACTAGATTAATCTTGTAGACTGCGTCGCTGTATAATTTTAACCTAATTTATTATACTTTATGCTTATTCTGTGACTAAATAACTGCAAATTTAGCAGTTAAAATCAGGGAGCGGGAAAACTTTTCCCGCTCCCTAATTAGGGACCGGGCAAATTTTTTCCGTGCCCGAGCCGAAAGGACTTACTTTCTTTGCTCTACAGAGACGTCGAAAATGATAGTTTTCAGAGAGATAATATGAAAAATAACATTATTATATCTTTAGGTTTCGCATTCGATTGCTGGAAATAACTTCAAGAATATACTTATTATTATATTTTTCGTCGATATCATCAAAATGCGATATAGATGAAAAATTGCTATATTGAAACCATTGTAAAGAAGTTGATCATTTTGAAATTAACTGACAGTATACATCATATCATCATTAACGCTAAGGCACATATAAAAGTAACCTATTTTTGAAGGGTTTGTTTTATTTTTTGCCAGTCGTGAAAATCAGTGTTTTTTTTTCAAAATTGTTATTGTTGGTTGCGAAACGTCGTTTTCTTATATTTTTTTGAATATCAAAATTTTTTAACGGTTCAAGTTTCAGCGGAAATATTGTTAAAAGTCAAAATCTAACCTCAAAACGCCTGTTACATGCTATGGGTGCTCAGCAGACTGTATCCTTAAGAAGCCCAAGAATACAGTAGAGGTGTTTGGCTTTCCAGAGGTTTTGTGCAATATTTGTTCTGGAATTAGTTCTAGTGAGATAAGATGTATGGTGTTGTCAAATCGAAACATTCTTTATTTGTGCAGCGAGTGTAAACCAGGAGGAATTTAAAACGCACTTAATGTGAACATTAGCGCCAGTAGCCTAGAAAATACATTAAGCGAGGTAAAAATTGCCACCACTCTGAAAATCGATGAATGTGAGCAAAGATGCGATCTCGATGAAGTTAAGAGTTTAAAAAGAGTTTTCAAACCATTTTTGAAAAATATGAAAAAGGACCAGAGCGTCATTAAGAAAACCACTTCTGTAAAAAGTAGGCAAAATGGAAGGTCCTTCACGAGGCGTCCGGGCTGGAAAGAAGGTCTTATAATTTGATGTAGTGATGTGGTCTAATTTCCGGGAGGACAATGAAGAGGACGATTTGTCCAGAACGGGGAGGTTTTTAACCGATCTTATTGGTTCACCTGTAAATATTATCAGCCCAAAGAAAACTGGAAGGCTTAGCAAAAATGGTCCAGTCTTTGCGACTGATTTCTGAGCCTGTTGAAACAATCCACAAGGCTTTGGGCAAAAGAACGGTAGACCAAAACCTAAAAATAATTCTTGGAGGTTGACTTACAACTGAACAGCGTACAGAAGAAGATATTCTTTAAAATGAGTAAAAGAAGAGGCAATGAAATAGTGAACGTGACCCTATTCTAAAGTACGTAAATAGTATTCCTAGAGTGGTTAAAAAACAAAATATACCTTCCCATCTAAAATCAACAATCACTTCTTCTATGTTGTTTTATTAACAGCATATTAGAGGACTTTGCACAAAGCTCCAACTTCTTTTTGAAAATGTTTCACACTCTTAATATGATATCTTAGTCTTGAGTGAAACATATAGTACAGGAATTATACCGAAAAATTGGCCCAAATCCCAGAAAAATTAATTCATAACATCTGCCGACTGTGCCCTATCCCCGGAAACGAATAATTCTCCAAAAACCTCCGCATTGGAAAATATGCAGGAGGCAACAGAAAGATTGCAATTTTAACTACTAGAAAGGGAAATTAGCGTTGACGGCCCCAAGGGGTCATCAGATCATGGTTCAAACGTATTTCTTTGCAGAAAAAATATTTTTTCAACCCGGAAATGACAATTTTTGCTTTGCGCGCGTGGTGTTTTAAAGGATATGAAAATGTGATAAAAGAGTTGTTTAGAGAGAAATAAGGGCACGTCAGCCCTTGAAAACATTTAATTATTATAAATCTCCATATTAAATGTAACAGTAATACTTATGTGGACCTAGATTTTACTAAAGCAGTATAGTTAAAAAGCTTAAGTAGCTTTTAGTCGTTGGCTGATGTACCTATGTATGGGTATCTCCTGCAATAAACTACATTTTAAAAGCTGCTTTACAAGTATTCAATATTTTCAGGAATAAAATCAGGTTTTACTTTATGTATCGAGTACCTACTAGTTTCAGAAGACATGGTAGTGTGCTTACGTAAATGTGTATTGTTATAAACAGTAAACTAACAAAGTTAATATTTACTTTTATTAGCCTTACGAAAAGAATTTGTTTCTATAAACACTGGGTATAATGAGTTTTAATCATAATAATAAACATTCTTTATTTCTAATATATTACATTAAAACGTAAGCAACATAATAGGACAAAGTGCGTCAATAAATGTGGAGACTTAACTTCGCCAACATATCTTGGTTCACCAAATTTTTTTTCTGGGAGTTTCTTCCTCTTGAGCTTGTACTACTTCAATAAGAGATCTGACTGTGCCAGATGCGCATGGATCCATCATGTGATGGGCTAAAAACAAAATAGATATAGATATAATTGCACTCTAAATATTCTATAGATCAGTCCACGCTCAAAAGTTAGCGTGGTATGGAGAACTAAGGCGGGTAAGTATATTTATTTTATCATAGTTACAGGTATAACAATCAGTAGACATAATAAAGGGTAGGTACCTAAATAAAATCCCACCAATTCATTAATATTTAAATTTGTTCAGTCCTGTATATTGGAATTTTTATATTGCAATACCTAGCATATTTTAAAAATATTGATATTGTAACAGAATACTTACATGCACTAGGCACCATTTCAGTTTCAATTCCTATTTCTACTACTTTACATTTCCCTAACACGTTCGAGATAGATGAATGAGGGGGCTTAAGATTGATGGAACACTTTCAGGCTTCAATACTAATTTGTATCCCAATTCTTTAGCTTTGGAATCGACATAAGTAGGAATAAAATGCCCAGAACATATTTCTATGGTAGAAGCATCGTCTTGAGTCTCGTCCAAATTACAAAAGTCCAACCAAACTTCGCGTGTTCTAGGATTTTTGGGAATCCTAAAAAAGCAAAATATGTTTTACATAAGTAACTATATACTATAATTACAATTTGTGATGATTTCTTTTAAAAATATCAAAATCTACATACCTATGTCATTGTTTAAAGCTACTTGCTTGCTTCTTTCTTGATTGCACCACAAAAAAACAATGTTTATTACGGCCCATTTTACAATGAAATTTATATTTCATTGAGTGCATACAAGCAATAGCGGATAATGATAAGAATCAGAAACAATAACAGAACATTTGATAAAATAAAATATTAAAATCAAAATGTCGACTTGTCAACTATTCCTCTTTGAAGTATTTTTGAAGCGTTTGGGCGTTTCCGAGGCTGCCCGACTGACACCGGCACTTTCGACAGCAAACCAATGAAAATGGAGAACTTCGAGTGTGCGCTAAAGGGATTTGCTAACACGGAAGGATAAACTTATGCGGTCTTAATGTGCCTATCTCTCTTTCTTTGCTTCAGATACCACTCATTGTGATAATGGGGCACTAGCGGTATATTCTTTTATATGTATATGGAGAATACAAACTTCACACAGCCCTAGTGTGTTTTTTGATCTCGTATTGCTCGAACTGTATGTATAGATCTTTGCCCGAACGAAGAGTTCAAAGCCGTTTTTAACTTGCCAAGAAATAGAAAAATACCTACCTCGGAGTTATTTTAGCTAAGTACTAGTTATTGGTCGTAGGATACTAACTTTTATTTGTTATTGTTACTTAGGCCATTTGTTTTAGACGTTTTAGTCTTTTTGCTATCCACACATTGTGAAAAAGGGCCTTAGGTTGGGTTAGGTTGGGTTAGTTTGGGTTACTTACTGTTAACATTCTCTAATATTCATTGTACATACATCCTATTTAACTCATCCTAAAGAAAACTGAAAATATTTTTAAAATACAGGTTGTAGCATAATATGTGTTAAGAATTTTTCTTGGTAGATCATATAACTGATTGTTTAAATTGTTTTAAATGTGAGTATATCCCTGATATTTTATAGAAATTGGCAGGCTGTAGAATCTAAACAGCTAAACTAACAAAAAACGTTTTGCACATTCCTGTCTTAGTTTCTCTTTCTTTTTAATTTATCGTTTGAAGCATTGTAAGTTCCAATTAAGCCGGAAATGAATAAAAAAAGGATGTCTTGTGCTGTTGGTCAAACGGAGAGTGAGTCTCAAACGATGTAAAAAATGTGCAAAAAGTTTTTCTCTAAGTTAAATTTTTTGATTCATTCAGTTTCCTTTTTTAAACTATCATATTTCTAAACGTAGATTCCGAAAAAGTGGTAATTTAAAACATTGTCAGAGGCCTGTAATTGTTTTTTCAATTTTGTCTAAATTAACCTATGCAAGGTGTTATTTAATTGATGGTTAAAAATGCAGGATATATTTTTTTGACTCTTTTTAGGATTAAAAATTCATAAACATGTGTGCGTAAGGCCTTCGTTCCTGAGATAAAGGGTGTTAAAGTTTTATTTTTTACAGTTTTTTCATGCACCTCGTACATTTCTAGAGGTATATCTCAGATTTGGCAGATAGTAGGCTAAAATGGCCAAAATACATTTTAGCAAAATTTACTTTATTCCGGATCGTGATCGCTTTACCCCCAAAAATTTTTACTACGACACAGGGTCACGACCCGAAAAAAAGTAACACCCTGTAAATTTTGCTAAAGTGTATTATGGCCGTTTACTAGATATTGGTCACAGTATACTGAGAAACTCATATCTTTAGATTTCTATAAAAGTGGATGAAAAAACGAAAGCCATGCACACAAATATTAATAATATGTAATTTAGTTCTAGAATTAGCGGAAAAAATACATCCTGTAGACCTTGGTTGTTCTAAGAAAATATTTTTAGTTTGTATACTTACTTATTTTTCCAGTGTATAGAAATAAACTTCATTAGAGATATTTTCTTGTTTTATTTTGAGATTTTTAATATTCTTAAACCGAACAGAAAAAAGAAGAATTTAATATATTGCATTTCTCATTCATATTAACTTATATTTTTAAATTAATAAAATCATTTTGATTTAGAGAATAATGAATGCTTAAATGTAGAAAAATATTTGTTTGTATTGTGTAAAAACGTTTATTATATCAATACGTTCGTATTTTATATCAAACATTCCCTAAAATTCATTTTGAGAAATAAGTTACTCAAAGAGAGGATTTATATACATAGATGAAAAAAAAAAGGTTTATTATTTTAATGTTGAAGCTGTTCAAGCAAAGTAAATAAAATTTTAATTGTAGAATATGTTTTCTTTAACCATGAATAGCATTTCTTCTTTTGAGAAATAATTTATTTTCGTTTCAAATGATTCGATATCTTGAAACAACGATCATGTGATTCTTAACTATAATAATATAAAATAATTAAATCTAATATTTTGATTCTTGTTCTGTAAAATAAATTAATCGGCAAGAGAATTATGCAGTATTCACTCTATTATTTAAAATACTCAATTTAAATATATATATCTTTGCGTATATACAAAGCTAAGATTTATTCTAATTGAGTATTATATTTTTAAAATGAGATATCCTTTTTTTGTGTGTACTTGGATTGAATAAATGTACAATATTTACAAGTATTTCTCAATATTTGGCTGCCATTTTTATGTGTCCTTCTGCTAAATCACTTTGATACGAACTTTTGCGTGATGAATATTTATAATAATATTTTAGGAGGTGCAAAGAAGCTGTTGACATTCCAGCATGTATAATTAATTATAATGCAATCTTAGAAACAAAATTGTATGAATGTTTTTATAATAGAAAGTTATTAAAAAAATGCCACCCTGTAAGGGCAAAAACTGGTTTAATAGATGAGAAAAATGATGAAGAAACTAAGTCTCCGAAATGTATAGTAAAATCTATTTAACTAGCAAGGTAGTAAAGAATATGATGGAACCTCATGGTTCTTCAATGCTCCTCGATATGCATAAACATTCGGTCCAACCGCTCCTCAAGACAATATATTTTGTTAAATAACCTGCATGGTAACATAATTGCTTTTCTACAGTTTAACAATTCATTTCCTGCTTTCAACTTGATAGTTACAAAGGCCCATTCTAAGTTCTATAATCTTGTTTCGTCCCAAGGGTCTCAGGAGACAATAAATTTAGTTAAGAAAACCGACTGGATTTTATTAAAATTGTGTGCTGTAGAGTTCAAACCAATTCGTTCTTTTCATAATCTCAGTATTTGCTAAAGCTTTTTAAAATTACCATAAATTTAAATATCTAAATACATAACCATGGCCATGTTGACTACCCTTTTGAACAGGATTTCATATTTAAAATGGGAGAATATAATGTTTACGAACAGTGTGTCTGAGTAAAGAGAATAACATAAATTAAGATAATATTAAAATGTAAAAATAAACAACAGCTTTCATAAACCATAAACCTAATATCGCTAATGGTTCCAATAAAGGCCAAGCTATATAGAAGTTAAATTTGCCGGTCTGATTTAAATTTAATGTCATTTATTTTTTACTATTTTCAGTGCTGGCTTATTTTTTTTGTAGAGTCAATAATAATTAATAGATTTCTAACTTAAAAAAGCCGGTAAAGAACGTAATAAACTCTAAAAACGATCTTATATTGTAAGCTCTCACAAACCTACTATTTTTTCTATTTTGAAAGTTTTTTAATGGAAAAAAATTAATTAGAGTCTAGACCCGATCAACATTTCCGCGGCCATCTTGTGATTTGTGACGTCGTTACTGCTAGAGATTTCTTTCAAGACAGCATTTGTTAAGGTGGGTGTTAACATAAACTATTTTGTTAACAACCCTTTGAAAAAACTAAAAAGTAGTGCTTTTGAGAAATTATTTCCGGCACTCCTTTGGGCGTCGAAATGAAACATTTGGATGGTAAAATTGAAAAAGGAAATAAAAAGCATTTCAATTTGTTGTACAGATGATCAGGTGAGCGAGTTATTTAACATTTTAGCAGTAACAAGCTAATGTATTGTCTGTGGTATTGTTATTAATGCTGCTATTATCGAACACCATCTATAAACAGAAGGGCTTTGAAAGAATAACTTTTTTTAGAGGTATCAACTCATGGTCCCCTCGTCGAAAAGCTGCCCAAAGAAATAGATTTAAAAAAATGGAAAATCTGCTGCTGTTCAAGTCAAAAACAGTCTGGCATCTGAGATAACTTGCGAATATGTTGTGAAGTTGTCAGAGAAGAATTATTCAAAAGAAGCTCGCAAAACATGTATGATGCACGAATTTTCCCATAAGAGAACGAGGTATTCAACTTTTCCAACCAATAATATCATTTTGTGTTCGTTTCAATTTTTAAATAAATATGTTGAATATATTAATTTTTTTTTTATGTATTTCATAAATTGCAACAATGAATGTCAATTTGTAAAGCTGATATGTAGTTATTTGATTTTTTCTTAATAAAGTTTATGTTTTTCAATCATAAAATGTTCTCTCTAAATACCGCTCGTGCTTTAAAATTAACCAGACCTTTTTCTTATAATGAAACACGCATTCTTGAAACATTATCGGTAGTTTTTAAGTATCGTCAAAGTTTACAGAATTAAAATTCTGTAAACTTTGGTACCTAAAGTCGGGCTACTTCGAATGGGTGGCCTAAATTTGAACATTCTCCCTTCTTTTTGGTTTTCATTTAATAACGCGGATATTTTTAGGGGGCTCGAATTTTGTTGATCGCGGGTCAACACAGGCAGTGAATTTTACAATTTAATTTGTATTTTTGACGTTTTCAGTTGGGTTACAAATAAACCTCTGTAGGTCCCACCCTATGAGTTATATTATTATAAAAATGTGTAGATATATTGTTGCTTGATATGATTTGTAATTTTAATTTTGTTTTTAATACATAGTAATAATTAAAAAAAAACAAAAATTTTAATTTTAGAACATAGTGCAAGAGTACAAGAAACGGTTTTGGGTCACACATTATGGTAATTACACCAAAGCTTCTTTAGAAAAGGCACTCGAAGATCTGAGGCAAAACAAAACGTCATATCGAGGGGCCTCTGAAGTCTACGGTATACCGATAGCCATCTTATGCAACAAAATTTAGCTTTAACAAAAGGAGAAGCAGAGGTTAGTCTATCCATCAGGGATTCAAAAAGCTGCAGAGTAGGGCTTCCCTCTAAATACGTTGGACATTCGGTTGGCAAAGCAGGGTAAAACCATTAAGACCTTTAAGAACAACATGCACGGCGTAGATTGGTTTCAGAGTTTTGTAAAAAGGAACCCAATTTTATCTGAACGTTCGTGTCAGAATTCTAAGCATTGTCGAGTTGAATTGAATCATCAAGTTATTAGTGACTATTTTGTCATAAAATATACAACGTGTGCCAGCATGTAACATCATGAATTATTATGAAACAAATTAGTGTGGTCGTTTGCAAAAAAGGCACAAAATATGTAAATAGAATTTTAGATTCCAGCAAATAAAAAGTACCTCTATAATGATTTCAGTCATTGGGTCTGGAAAATTGTTACCTCCCTATGTGGTTTACAGAGCACAATATTCTTACCCCACTTGGACGGAATGTGGTCCAATTGCAGTGTACAATCGTGCATCGTGCCAAAAGTGGTTGGTTTGAAGGCGGCATCTTCGAAGACTGGTTCGAGAGAATTACCGTACCATACTTCAGAAGATGTGAAGGGAAAAAAAATAATTGGGGATAGTTTATCCAGTCACCTTTCACTCAAAGTGATACAACTGTGCAAAACGAATAACATTGAGTTTGTACTTTTGCCTCCCAATGCCACTCACTTACTACAACCGCTGGATTAGGCATTTTTCGCCCCATTCAAAAAGCCTGGAGGCAAATTTTGTCGAAATGGGAACCAAAAAATAGAGGCGTCCTTCCCAAGTCCGAATTCCCACAAATGTTAAGAAAATTATTTGACACTCTTGGACTTAGTGCTGTCAACAATATCCCTCCTGGTTTGTGTAATAATCCCTTGTGATAAAAATGTAGTTTTAAACAATCTTCCCAAACTCATGCCTGATCAACTACAATAACACCAAAACCAAATTGAAATTTATCGGCGTTGGTTCGTTACTTTGGTTGATTTTTTTTTTAAATTAAGGACTTTGGAAGGCAGATAAAGGTCTGTGATTTAGGTCAGACTTCGACTTAAAGAGAGTCAAGTAGCTCTGACGATGAGATTGTCTTTGATGCTGACCAGCCTGACCCTGAAAGAGAAAATTATGATGGTACTAACACAAATCAAGATAATGAATTGATATTGGACAAAGATAGTGAATTAGAACTAAGGTTTAGGAATCAAAATTTTATTGTGAATGATCTTGTTTTGGTCAGCTTTAAAGGCTCCAAAAACTGAGAGATTTTTTGTGGGCAAAAATACTGAAGTGTTTCTTGGACAGTTTGAGTTTTTATTGGTATTTTTTTAAGGCAAAAACGATCTGAGAAACTACATAATTATTTTTATTACCCAGACGTCAAAGATGAGTCGTTGGTAAACCGATATGACTTTTTGAGAAACTTAGTGCACCAAAAAAATTAAGGAGAAATTGATTTAATCAAATTTACCTACAGAATATTTGATTGAATACACTTTGGTTTGAGTTTGTATTTGCCTATTTGTATTTAGTTTTAAGTTTTTTATTTCTAGATATTGCGTAGCGGCTATTTGTACCTATGTTTATTTCTTAGGATAAGCTTTTTGTTTTTAAGTTTATTAGTGTAAAAAATTATCTTTAAATGTTTCTGATACATGACAATTGAATTAATGATAAACATAGATATATATTAAAAATTAATAATATTATCAAAATGTATGCACATTTTTTTAGCCTAAAGCTTAACTAAGCTTAAACAAGTTTTGAATCAGTCGAATTTTCACATATCTAGGTATAAAACGAAAATTCTGTGCGTTTTAAGGCAATGTTCAAATTCACCATATCCATACAGGTAAGTTCGACCAAACTTAAAGAAGAAT
>MU185352.1:89948-115971 GCA_016904865.1 Pissodes strobi
AACTGAGCTTTATCCACAATACCGAAACAGAATTTTGCACTCGACGCGCGTTTCACTAACCATGTTAGCATCATCAGGAGAGGATTAAGACTGTCTTAATCATCGCCTGATGATGCTAACATGGTTAGCGAAACGCGCATCGAGTGCAAAATTCTGTTTTGGTATTGTGGATAAAGCTCAGTTTTAACCCGATATAAAGTAAGTGAGACCGAAAAGATGCTCTACAGTCTTCACTTAATGCTCAGCCGTGAAATACATGGAACATTGTGGGACCAAAAGCAATTGAAATTGAGAAAATCAGATAACTAAAGAGAAAATGCCATGCACTTATCCGATACCTGGAAAAAATGTTAAGCATATAACACTCTGGTTTTATCATTTATTGTTCTAACCACCTGGTATTTCCATTCCTTCCTTCGACGAGCAATGTGAATATTTCTTATTTTTTTAATCAACTCTAAAAACTTTATTACGTTATGAACGCTTGTTTAAGAATGCGATACAATCGCTTAAACCGAGAAATCGGAGATTTTATAATATTCATGGGACAGATCGCCATCTGCTGACTTCTCCATAATGCACAAAACCGGTAAATTCAACGTCTGTCGCTGCAGTTTTCTTATTTCGGATTGTGTGTAAGATGAATATTAACTGATCGTATAAATCCGAAAGGCTATAGTTGTCGTCAAAACAGGTTGATAGTGCGCGGGTCAAGCGGCGCGTTGCACTTGAAAATATTGTCGAGTTGAATAATAGTTTTTCTTATGATTAGGTTGTGTAATATTCGGTCGGTCAGTCTTGGACGATTGTTTTCGAAATCGATGAGAATTGTTTCTCTGATGGAAGAGGCTTGCCAAGTCTGTGTTAGCAACAATGCCAGGAAAGAGATATAGTGTTAGTATTGAAGTAGGAAAAAAACTGACTTTCTATCAGTTTTAATGCTAGAATTGGTCTCATGGTTACTTTTTGGTAAATCCTCCTTTGGAGCAGATAGTATGACTGTGACAGAAAAGTTTTCAGTGCTTTTTTTGAGCGGATCTATCGTCCAACCTGATGTACTGTACAGTTTTGGGCTCTATCTTTTCTTGATTTTTTTGTTTACATCTCGGTTAGGGCATAAACTTCTTAATTGGGATCTTTCACTGTGTGAGTGACTTCAGGTTATAAAGGGTCTCCATTTCCATTACCCGTGGATAGTTTCCTAATGTCCTTTTTAAATCGCGTTGCAGAAGTCCCGCTTTGACAAACTTTCAAGGCAACAAATCCAGCCTCAGCGGATTTCTAAATACTGTATAGGTAAGCTGATTCTTTTTAATTCAGATTTATCTGGAACATTTATATATTATTTTTTCCGTAATCTATATGTGAATGGTAAAATTGATTAATTCTCTTTATTATTTTGTACTGTTTTATTTTATTTTAAATCATGAAAAGGATAATTTGTTTCTGATTTATGGGCTGTAATTAACATAAAACTAGTGTAATACGTAATGCTACTGATTCTTTCCTTTTGATACCTCATCTTATTTGCTCAATCCCTAATGTTTTTGCCTCTTTTTATACGAATATTCCAATATGTATATTTTCGCAGTTCTCCGGCTAGTTTGTTGATTTAGTTAATCTTCCTAGAGGGAAGAGTTCATCCCTCTATAACGAAGAATCTTCCTTTTTTGTCTCGTTTACGTTCTTTGGAGCTTCACACGTCTACAGATATAAAACTGTGAGAGATCTAGTTTTATATTATTATTATGATTCGGTAATTGCTATACAACAGTTCTTCAAAATAGTTAGACCATAGATGAGTAATTTTGATTCCTTAATTTATTTTAAAATAACAAGGTAGTTGTAGTTTCAGTTTTTCTTACATCTTTTAATGATTAATTTTCTTAATTATTCAGACCTAATCTCCCTTTCGAGTACATGCATTAAAGTTAGAACTTTAAACCGGTTGTTTATTTCACGGATTGAAATTAGAGCGTAATTAATTAATGTTCAATCTCATTCGCTTAAGAAGTGTACGCCTTACGTGATCACGCCGGGTAGAAGTACTGCTTGTCTACTATTATTTTTATTTCTATACCAAAATAGCTGTAGGAAAGTACTGTTTTTGTGTTCAATTTCACTCGACTTAAAGTGAATTTTGCTTTAATATTGTTGGGAAACCAGCTCACAAAATTAAACTGAGCTTAATTTTCGGCGACCTATCTGTTTATTCCGATTAACTGTAATATTAGTGCCTTAAACAAACAGGATTTGCGTAAGTATATTTATATTGTTTTGACCTCTTCCATTTGATTAATTTAATTTAATCTGGAATTACTGTACTGTAATTGATTTACCTCTGGCTCGATTTAATCTTAATTTAACTTCTAGTTATTATTTGCTTTGTCTATTAGTGAACTCAATAACTAAACCGCGTCGAACTATGTGTAACTTGAATTCACTATTTACCTCTGAATCTATTGTTAGTTCAATTGACTAATAGATGTTGGAGTATTAGTTTAGTTCAAAATGACTTTGGCTCGATAATCGAATTATTCCAACTACCTTTGTATTTTTTGCTGTTATTCTATTAAACTTTTTTTTCAATATTTTTGACGCACGACTTTCTATTTCATAAGCTTAAGCCAAAACAAGCTCCAATTTCCAACTTAGGGACTTCCTGACTTAAGTCGTCTTTAAGTCAGTGACGCCTTATAAAAATAATCCACTCTAGTCACCGACAGCGTGTGTAATTTGTACACCTCGCAGACGGCTCGTTCAGGCCTACGCATTATTTGTAGTGGTAGATTTTCTCACTTTTTTATTTTAATTTTGGATCTTAACTTAACTCTCCTCACTTCTAGTTTTATCTAATTCTGAAGTACCTAAAAATTAGAGTTAAATATTAAATTCGTTTGAAATAGTCTCTCATTTTTCATAAAACAAACTCTGAGAATGATCAAGTTTACGAAGTGATATAATAGTTTTCACACGATTTTAAGCTTTACTAGATACACAAAAGACGTTCAGAACTTCATTTTGCCACTTCCAACAATATTTCTAATTGCATCTGCAATGACGAAATCCAGAACTCCTGTAATCTTGCTATAAATGCTAAAGTATCATTCATTTGCCTTACAATACCTAAAAAGCTCCCTTTAAGGGATGAAAATCCTTTCAAAACCAATAGGGAAACTTGAGTTTCAGGTGAAACACACCTTGATGTATTCCACGCTTTTGATGCGATTTCATTCACATAAGTTTTGTGTCGTTATTACGCTGTCATTGCCGGGTGCTAAATTATGTTTATTAAAGCTCTTAGTTTCCACAGGATGAGGGATGAAGAAAGATAAAGTAAAGCAGACTGTTCATACACGGATAAAATCTTTATATAGTGCTTTGTACAAAAAAACTGTTGGCGCTATCTTTATAATGCTTTGTAACCATAATCATAATGAAAACATAGCTCTGAATGGAGAGCATAATAATAAGAAAACGCCCGAGAATGATAAACTTTATACGCCTGCGATTCCAGTTAATATATGAAGAACATGAAGGCAGTTACAAATTAATTCGAAATAAGTTAACTGTTTAGGGCCAGCGTGTCGCGAATGTATAGATCAAATTTCCTCATACAGTTTAAACAACTCAAATGTCTACTTTTCCGATGAGAAAAAATAACGTACCAAAAATAACGAGACTAGGAATATATATAATATATAGAGAATTAAAGAAATTAATTACCAAAAATCACAAAAGAAAGAAAAACAAATTAGAAAGCAGTGATGTATTTGGAAAATAAGAGCTCCAACCAAATTTTCGGCATCATCATAAAAACTTAGATTAAACAATTAAATGGTTTTTCCAAAATATTTACCCTGTAAGAACTGCTTGAAAGGAAGTCGTCTGTGACAAGTGATAGCATAGCACTGACCCTTACTTGAAGTGTCCTAAATAATGTATCGATATTCCAGTGAATTGACTTATCACAATTATTATTAAAAGTAGCAGAGGAAGATGCTGACAGACTCATAAATACACCTGCTATTGACCTATCACTGAATTATCCATGTGCGATAATTGTTGGAGAGAACACTGACCTCTTGGTCTTACTCACAGCGTTAGCACCTTCTACCTCAAAAGTTTCACTAATAAAGCGTGGAAAGGGTTTAAAGGACGCACTTTATACAATCCCAGATTCTTCAAGTATTCGGATACTTCACCACCAAACATCATGTTCCTGCATGCCTTCAGTGGGTGTTGTACGACGTCATCATACCTTCAGGGAGAATGATGTTTGTTAAATTTTGGATAGGAACATGGAATAGTTCACGACACGGCGCTTAGCTTCAAAAACAACAATGCTTGTGCTGATGAGATAGACGCTGCTAGGCAAAAATTCCTTATAGCCATTTATAGTTACCCTCGAAGACACACATCATTGGCCGACATAAAGTACGACCTATTTAGCAAAGCCATAGCCAAAATGAACATGAAGCTAGCATCCCTTCCCCTCACTCAAGCTGTCGCTCGACAACATGCCATTCGGACATACCACCTGGTCCAGTTGTGATTGGGATACGCCAAAGATCCTCTGCAGTGGGGATGGAAAAAACAAAGTACGGCCTACTACCCATACTCATCATGGCCAGTACCTCCAGCAATACTCAATAGCATGTCCCACAAGTGTTCTACGGGATGCCGAGGTCGTTGCAGTTGCCGGAAAGCAGGAATGAACCCAACGAGCCTGGAGCCTGATGATGATGACATCTCGCCTGTCGTCCTTAACGAAGATGACGTAGAATTGTTGACCGAGGATCTGGATCAGTTAGGTTGTATTAAAATTGCTATACCCTTGTTATTATAATAATATATACAAGTCTTGAACCTACATCAACTCGATATATATAGGAGATTAGAAGACTGAGGAACAATCGGTATCAGTTAGTTTAAGCCGCATTATACAACATAATATAATGATAATCATAGCGAGAATTATAAGTAATAATTAATGTGAATAAAGGACTCAAATATTACCTGGAATATTATTCAAATGATTAAAAGAGTTCTACACACAGGAAAGTGAATGTGCTGTAGTTGATGCGCTTTCGCAAGAAGGTTATGCTCAAATTCACTTAGCTGAAAGGTTTGATGTATCTCAGGTAAATATTTCCCGGATATTACGCCGTTTTTATGAAACTGACGAATAAAATAAGTTCAGAGGCGTTGTTGAGTAGAAAATTTGAGGCAAAACCGATAGACTAATCTTGATGCATCACGAGATTGACAAACACAATTTGACTTGAGTTTTTTAAACGCTATAACAGCCCAGTAAATCAAAGTACAATTACAAGCGAACTTTACAGGGCATTCACTGAAGTTTCGCGTGCATGTTAATTGACAAGTTATGGACTGGGCTAACGTATTGTTTTTGGACGAGGCCAGATTTTGCTTTAAACTAGCTTTAATCAATAAGATGACAGGTGCAGTATAGCCGGTAAATATCAACACGAGGTGAGTACTAAACAAAACTAAGCTAAGTGAATCCCATGACAGCGATTATATGATACCATTATATCAATAAAAAGTTAATAGACGTACTAAATCCGTGAAATAAGCAATGAGGTAAATATATATAGATCTAAACGGTAATATAGGTAAAAACGAATTGATTATTAAACAAAACTAATCTACATGAATCTCATGCAGCGATAATATCAATATACCAATAAGCGGTAACTAGAGCTCTGTTAAGTCAATGAGTTACTCTATAAAGTAAGTATATATACCTAGCCGATAAGTACGTACGGGGAACACGAACTGAGCTCATTTCGATATCAATGTTAAGGCGAAAAATTACAGTAAAAACTTATTGTTAAGGCAGATAAGTGTAATGCACAAGTAAATCAGATAATCTCGAATGCGTTATCAAGATATTTAGTAATTAAGGTAATACTAGATTGATAATAAGCGAAGTCACTATCAAATAATCGACAAAGATAATAAATGACTTAAAGCCATCCAACGATAATTTCAAACTCAATAAACTAAAACATTAATAAGAGACGACCTACAGTAGTTTAACAGTAAATTCATTAATCAAAATGAAATACGAAGATAATATATACGATAAAAAGGTATAGATTCAACTTGTATCTAGTAGATGTGCAGACACTGGCATTTCCTGCAACGCTGCGTCTCCACCTTGTGGTCGTATTACCTTGTCAAAGCCGTACAGAAGGCTAAATGACACCGGGAACTCGCTAGGTCGGCAGAGAAAGCCGCTGACTGGCGTCAGCCCCAAAGGGAGTAAATTATATCCCACAGAACGACCCTAGTTAAATGATAAACGATTTTAACCATCTAAAATAGGAACACTCGTGTCCAAAATGCCTTCAAAAAGGAGGTCGCCATATTATTCACCACACAGTTTATAGGCGATATGGCCGAATATTTTAGAAAATACACACTCTAGCTCATTTGCCAATTAATGCAGCAACACAATCAGCCGGTATTTAGAACTGATGGTCAAAAATAAAACTGCCTGCTCGCCTTGAGTGTCCAGACGAGAAGGGCTGTCAATTCCTTCAAAAAAGAATATAACCACATCTATCAAATGATACTCCAAACAGATCCATCTTTCGAGCGACTCGGAACACCGGAAGAAAGGTGGCGAGAAGTAAGGTAGCGAGAGTATCGACAACACAAATCGACCAGCAAGAGACTAAAATCGCACTGCTGGATTTTGTAACATTTCGAACGCTACATAGTGTAAGAAGATATATTAATAAAATTGCTTTAAAGGTAAACTATCAATTCTCACTAAGATACCTACAATCCTAACCAACATTTAGAAAAAAAGATCGGCGAAATCGGTTGGGTGGTTCACGATATATTTAACTGTAAAGTTTTGATACATTCTGCATTATTCGCTAATTTTGACGTGTGTATTAGTATATTAAAAGTAGTAAGGGAAAATAATTTAAAATATCATATGTATTATGAAATATCATGACACTTATTCCTTAAAAAATAGCCGATCGTCTACATGGAGCCCAAGACAAGATTTACCTGGGGCTTTACTAAGTCGTGTTTTAGAGAGACCAAGATAAATAAATGATCACCAAGAAATGACCAGCAAGCACGCTACAGCTTAATTCGCTTAACCAAAATGGTTTAAGTTAGTTATAGTATAATAAAAGAGTTTAAAGCAGAGGCTTACACTTTTGCATTTTCTCGTCCGAAATAATTTTTAAAATCTGAAAAGAGCGGAAGTAAACGTCCATTAAATTACCACTAATGCATTATTTAGGTCGAAACATTTCTTGGCTCGCTCGTAACGAATTTATGAGCATCATGCAAGCTCTAATTTTTACTAATGAAAAATTATTAATGGGGTGTAATTTAATGTACAGCAGATTACACAATGGATGCCTTGTAATGGTCTTGGTCATTTAACAAATATTGGGATCTTGATGCATGCTTCTCATAGGTGTAAGATATTCCGACTGGCCGGACAATATTTTTGAGCTATTGTTCATGGAGGTTTACCATTACCTTCCATGATGTGTCATCGTTTTTATGCTCCATCACTCCAAACTTGAACTAACATATATTACAAATTTGACAACATAATCTGAAACCCTTAGATATATCAATATATTTGAAGTTGAGTCAATCTCAGAGTTGTATTAAATTGTTGAGGATATTAAATGCATAACTTTAATGTCTGTGCGTGACAAGTGACACTTGGAGCTTTAATCACAAAGCTACAACGTTCAGCTAGATTTAATGAAAAGCTATTTTGGGACATAATATCGTGTATGATATACAATCATGCAAGCTTGCCCTATCGAAACTTAACGAATGAAGCTTCATTCCTATTTATACCATCCGAAAATATATCATCGAACCTTTTAAGATCACAATAAAAATCGTAAGTAGAGGGTGGAGTATCAAATTCAAATTGATGGTTGTGACATAAAGGCTTAGGAAAATTATTGCCGATCGCTCGGTAATATTAATTTACTTTTGATGTCTTGGCTTTTAGCCATTATTACTAAATTCTGTTTATGAAAGACATTATGTTGGATAGGTTATTTTATATTATTGTGAAAGATAGGAGTAAGAATCCATCGTAAAAATTGAGACCTCTTATATAGGAGCTGTATTTTACTTAAATATTTAGTATTCCTTTACCTTTATTATATATCTCTATAATACATAAACTCGTTTTAATTGGAATAATATTAAGGCAAAATAAAATTATATATACCCATGAAAAACAACAAGATTAAGATGGAAAAATAAAGTACAGGAGCTGACTATGATTTTACCTGAATAAGCAATTAGTCAACTTAAAGCCGATAAACCAAGTGGTATTAAAGCTTTTCTAGGATACATGAAAGTTATATTGTGAAATGGTAACTAATGGTTAAATTATGTAGCCACTAAAAATAATTAACTTCCAGCTACTGAAGCAAAACAAGATAGCAATGAACCTAAAGATAAGTTGGTTCTCAGATTACTAAGGGAATATGGATTCGAAGCAAGATTTGTGACCAGAAATGAATGAGAATCTCACTGAGCAAAATCATACTTAAGGTATGTAAATTAACATAATAAGCAAGAGAAAAATCATCAGTTTCATTTGGCAACTGAATGCGATAATAGTTATTTATGCACCAGGGGTATTAAGTAGATGTTTATGCCCTGAGGACGACAATGTTACAAACCCGAGAGCCTCTGGCCAGAGGGTTTATAAGTCGTCCCGAGGGCGTACACATCTATAAATACCCGTGGTGCATACAAACTTTTATGCCATACTAGTTTGTTATTGCATTCACAATATGTAAATATTAAAAAAAAAATACGAATTCAATTCAATTATTTGAGTCCATAAAGTGTACTTTATGCACGGGCATAAAGTAATCCATTATGTAAATGGTATCTAAGGTATAAAAATACAATAATGTACTGGTATGACATAAAAAATATAGCGGGGTCGTATCAACTCGAGATCTTATAACACACTGGAAGACCGTACCCTGAAATATATCTAAAACAAAGCATAAAATTATGGATATTGAAGTAAATGCCAACCTATAACGCATAGGCTTGCAAACAAAGAACCAGTAAGCATACAAGCCAAAGATGTTCGGAGAATCAGAGAATACACTGTTAATATTGTATAATTAATTGTTAATATATAGGTTATAAAGGGTACCTAAATATGTACATGCACGCAGTGTTTCCGTTATTTTGTTCTAATATCGCTGGTTATACCTCAAATTAAATCGTGAATTTTGGTGTGTCAGAATATAACCGATAGTTCTATAATATGGCACTTGAATTAAGTGTTTAAATTGTGTTTTTATAACATTATTATCGTTTTACATCTGAAGATTTTATTCCTGAATATGAAGATCGCAAAGAGATCAAAAAATATCATGGTTTACAACATTCCTGAATCACAAAAAAGAGACGTTCAAGATAAGATACAAGATGATCTCAAAAACGTAAATAATGTTATTGCTCCATTGTTGGTGAGGGCAAAATTAAAAAGGTCTTCAGAGTAGGTAAAATAGGGGATAAGCCCCGTCCTGCCAAGATCATTATGGAGAGTCAAATTGATATAATTAATGTACTAAAGAACAGAAAGAAAATTGCTCAGCCTGATATTAATGTGTCCTCAGATATGACAATAAATCAACGAACCTACATAAAGAAGCTTAAAATTGAAGTTGATCAACGTAATGCTAAGGGCGAAAATCTTACTGTTAGGTTTTTTAATGTCAACCCTAGGATTGTGGAAGCGAGAAAAACTAGGATTGACGGGTAAACTGTCTGCACAGCATCCTGACGTCACAAGTATTTCTGTTTATTATCATAATGTGGGAGGTATGCGGACTAAGATTTTAAGGTTTCAACAGGCTGTATCGGTGTGCAATTATGACGTCATAATGATAGCCGAGACGTGGCTTACGTCCGATTATTCGGATGCTGAATTGGGGCTAGTGAATTATAATATATTTAGGAAGGACAGAGACACTGTTCCGGGAAACATGAGACAGCGTGGTGGTGGTGTGCTAATAGCGACTCATACTAGACTTCAGTCGGAAATCGTACAGCTGGACAATGATGTTCTCGAACATATTTTTGTATTATTGAAGTTTAGTCATAAGAAAATTCTTTTAGGTTGTTGTTATATCCCTCCGGCGGCGGCGCGGCGGCTAGTGTACATTATTATGATTTTCAGTGTGCTGGCTCGATATCAGAACATAGATCTTGTCTTGGCTGGCGATTATAATCTTCCGGATGCTCTCTGGAGTAACGATGCCCTGGGGGCTGTGGTGGTCTGTCCATTGCACTCTTCGGCTCGATCATTGGCTCATAATTTTGGTTACTTACATTTGTTTCAAAAAAATGACATCCCTAACAATAGAGGTAAAGTATTAGATCTGGTTTTTTCTCATTTTGATAATTTAAAAGTAAATACAGCTGAAGAGTTGTTGCTACCAGAGAGTATCCATCATATACCTATTGATATTAATTTTAATATTCGGGGGCTGGCTAGTCTTGCATATGAAGAATTGTATTATGATTTTAAAAACGCTAATTATAGTGCTATTACTGATTATTTAATATACATTGACTGGAATAGTTTACAAAACACGGATATTAACTCTGCGGTACAAATATTTTATGATATTCTTTATACTGTTTTGGCATCGTATGTTCCTCTTAGGAGATTTAAAACTTCGTCAGTTTGGTTCACAGCAGAACTTCGAGGCTTAATAATACAAAAAAAGATTGCTCCCAAACAATTTAAACACTCCGGCGATTATGATGACTATTATTTGTTTTCTCAATTGCGAACTCGTTGTAGTGAACTCGGTGAATTATGTTATGGTGAATATATTGCAAATATTGAAGCGCGTATGAATAGAAATCCCAGAGCTTTTTGGCGGTATATTAATGATAGAAAGGGTAACTACAATCTTCCTAACAGCATGTATTATGGACCTCGTAAAAGTGATAGTTTGGAGGGTATATTTGATCTTTTTGCAGAATTATTTTCATCAGTTTATGCTCCAAAGCACGATATTGATACTGAATTTAATTTTAAACAAACTTTAGATATAGATAACTTTAAAGTCTCGGTCGTTGATATTATTGATAGAATTTATGAATTGCCCTCCAAGTTTACATATGGTCCTGATGGTATACCATCTGTCTTTTTAAAGAACTGTATTTTCTCCTTGGCAACTCCTTTAAAAATATTATTTAGTTTATCTCTTAGTTCAGGGCAGTTTCCTGAGTTTTGGAGGCACGGTTTTATCAAACCCATCTACAAGTCAGGTTCAAGGGATGATATACGGAATTATAGAGCTGTTTGTACTCAGTCTGAGATCCCTAAAGTTTTTGAGTTTCTTTTTAATAAACATCTTTCATGTCAAAGAATGATTGCTAAAGAACAGCATGGATTCGTGAAGGGGAGATCTGTGGATACCAATCTGATTGAATACCATCACCAGATTGTAACTGCATTTGAGGGCAGGTACCAGCTTGACTGTGTATACACAGACTTCTCAAAGGCTTTTGACAGGGTCAACCTGGTGCTGCTCACTAGAAAGCTTAAGGCTCTGGGGTTTCCCGACGGTCTTCTTCGTTGGAGAGCTTTTTGTCAACCCGCACGCAGTGTGTAAAAATTGCGGGACACTTGTCCAGAGTCATCGAGGTGCCTTCTGGGGTCCCGCAAGGGTCGCATTGTGGTCCAATATTGTTCGATCTTTTTGTGAACGATATAAGAAATATTAGGCATAGCGATTTTGAGACGTTTGCGGATGACTTGAAGCTTTTCAAGACAGTGAAGTCAAAGATTGATTTTGATCGGTTGCAGTGTGATTTGGACAGCTTCTGTGATTGGTGTCTGGCTAACGACATGAGCCTGAACGTTGGGAAATGCCGTACCATAAATTTTTCCAGAATTTCCAAACCATTTATAAATAATTACCTTATTAATGGAAACGAGGTTAAAAGAGTACAGCAGATCACAGATTTGGGGGTTATTTTAGATTGTACATTGTCATTTCAGCCTCATGTGGATTTTGTCACTATAGGTCTTTGAAGCAGTTTTGGTTTATGTGCAGGGCAGCTGTGGGCTTTACTCCACATACTTTTAGATTATTATATTGTTCATTGGTAAGATCAATTTTAGAATATGGTTGTTTGGTTTGGAGCCCGCACTACCGTACTTATGTTGACCAGATTGAGGCTGTTCAGAACAAATTTTTACGCGTTTATACTTATAATAGAGGACTGCGAAGAGCAGATTATACTTATTCTGAAATAAGAACTTTAGCAAGTTTACCATCTTTAGAGAATAGAAGAAAAGTAATAGATATAAGTTTTTTATATAAATTAATATCTGGAAGCATAGATTGTCCCAATTTGTTATCGAGGGTTGATTTTAACTCAGGTCGGTACACTAGAATCACTGACTCGTTTCGTGTGCCGTTCCATTCTGCTAATTATGGCTACTATAGCCCACTGAGTCGAGTGCTCCGGCACACGAACCAGTTTAGTGAACATATAGATGTATTTCAATGCTCGCTGGTCGCTTTAAAGAGAGAATTGTATAGGTTGATTGGCTTTTGATTTTTAACTTTTGGGCTTTACCCTTTAGTTATATATATATATTATTTTTTTTTAATGTGTTATTTTCTTTAAATTAATGTATACTATATTTCTTATATTGTTAATTTGCAAAATGGTTTATCCGTCAATAAATAAATAAAATAAGAATAAAAAATATATTAAATTTGAACATTAACTGAATTAGTGTAAGTAAAATTATTAATCATCAAATGAAATCACAGTAATTAGCAGAGAAAATATTAAGATATTAATATAACTGTTTCGTGTGCAGTATCACAAATTGGTTTGTTATCTTTATAATGCAATGAAACCTCGCATGTAGCTTCGGAGTTGCATTTTAACAGTAGTATCTATAGCTACCTACTTATATATTTTGTAGTAATAATTAGGTGCAACTTACGCTCCTTTTTGCATATTTTGTTTTGTTTTTTATGGCAGTATCACATACACTAAAAGGAGATCCTATGGTACTCGGCGAGCAGTGTGTGTGCGAAGATGTTCATTGACACGCTTCTTGAATGGTTGTAAGTTGTAATTAGGGGGGATATATGTCCTGGGAGTGAGCTCCACAGTAATGCAGTGCGCCAAACAAAGACGTCCTTGTAAAGTGACGTTCTAGGTGTTTCCAGCTGTACAACGAACGGGTGCCATCTTGCCATCTTGTCATCTGTCGCGACTGCCTGACATGCATTGCTGATGCACTCTGAGGCACTCCCGTATTAATGGTGAGAGTGCCTGAGATGTATCCATCAACTGCAACGTGCAGAGATCGGTTCTTAAGGAAACTTGCAAGCCGGTTGTAGAGAGACGCTGGCAGTCCGAGAGAGGGCAGTTTGTTGCGCAATCCGTCATTCCAAACTTTGTCAATTGCCTTCGACATATCCAACGTAATAGCTTGAGATTCTCCATAGTTCTCAATTGCTCTATTTCATATATGAGTGACATAGGCCAATCTATTTCCGGTCGATCTGTTTGCGGAAGCCGTAATGTTTATCGCTAATTATTTTGTTGGTCTCGAGGTACTTAAGTAGCTGCTAATTGACTACACATCGCATGACTTGGGCAATTGGGCGATAGTTATTTATTACCGTTTTGGAACAGGTTGTAAAGTGTGGCAAACTTATTTGGAACAGCGACGTTTGAGGAGCGAAGAGAGGAAAAATGGCTTGCAGCCAATCGCCTTGATGCACTTTGTCACGAGGACGAGGGGAACTTGATGCACCTGTTGCCGGATGTATCGCGCAAATAGATATAAATGTCGCAAAATTTAAATTGATAATGTGTAAAGTAGATTATGAATTAAAGTTGAAGTAATAGTAAAGTTCCAGTTTGGATTTTACTTTTTATTTTCAATTAAATTATGTGTTTATCTAAATAATAGGTATAAATATTAATTCTCAAAAAATATTAAAGTTACTCGACAACATCGCCAATTTTTTGTCCGCATTCTTTCCGCTGTTCCAGTTATACTTGCCACACTTTACTCGGGCGGCTTTCCGACGGTAAGACAGAGAAAAAGGTATGGAAAAATGGTTTAGGTACTTTGAGAGAAGATAATTTAATCCATCATTATGTGGGAAACTAAAAATAAATTTAGTAAATCATGGGGAATTACGACCGAAACCCAAAACATATCGAACTATACTCGCCAAGCTTCTGTACTAGCAATTTCAACCAGCTCGCTATGTGCAAGTGCTGGGTAGAGACGACGCGACGGACGCGTTGAACGATCGTGCCCGCCAGTGGCAAGGGTTTGAACTTTAACGTTATTTGTGTAATATCATTGTTGAAACGTGGGAGCTTGTAAACGTAGTATTATTACTCGTAAAAATAGCTAAAAAATGGTGTGTGCTTAAGACTATCTGCCAAAATTGAAAATTTCAACTATGAGATATTAATATTATGAAATATAAGTATTTCTTTGGGTTCTATATTTTGAAATTACTTGCCACAACTTCGATATTTAAAATAGATTTTTCCCTCGAAATATCGCAAAAAACGCTTGCGAAATGTCCAAATTTTCCGATGCTGGCCCATTTTCCCGTGTAAAAATGATTTTAAATGAGTTTTCAGGCAAATATTTTACTTACGTATTACAAAGACTATACGTATCGATATGTTAAAAATAAAACTTCACCTAGAAATCTACCAAAAATTCACCAGAAACTGCCTCTAATCATCATAACATGTTAATCTTTTCCAATTCTGACACAGTTTTCCTACTTCAAATCGTTTTAAATGAGATTTTAATATAATGTAGAAATCATGTCAACATATTGGAAGACGTATTCCTTTTAATTTATCGTAGTGCACCAAAAGCAAAGCTATCTATTCATTCGTAAAATTGTCGAAACATTAGAAATGTTTACGGTTTTCTGCATGTTTCAATTTAACCTCGATTTTCTTGTATTTCCCGATATCGTACGGAAAATTGTTAAAGTAGAGATCACGAGGTTTACGATTCTGAGATTAATATCTTGAAAATAGTTATGCGTTGGCTGCCACCTACGCTTAAAGTAGATTTTTCACACTGAAAATAAAATAAAATCATAAATGTATAAAAGGCATCATATTTCCAAAGTGTCTTCCAGTAGAGACTTGTCAAGTAATCAGCTTTTCTAAAAAAATACTTTTCGAGAAAAAATATCTAGAAATCGATGTTTTTACATTTTCCTTGAAGAGTCCACTTACCCGACATTTTCGAAACAGAAAAACATTTAAAGAGTTTTTCTCCCAGAAATTTCCAATTGTCCCTATTTGTCTCAGTTTTTTCGATCCTAGCGACTTTTTCGGCACTAGGACCACCCAAAGTGACTCCTTATCATATTTGGTTATTACCAAATATGATATATTAATAAAAATGCAGTTGAGTTAGCCAGATGTGACTTAACATAGCGAATAGAAAAAAACACAGCGGTGACCATAGTTTCGGGTCCAGTCCAAACACTATTATGGAATTACAGATTCAAACCATATAAAGCAAAGATTATTCATCGTTGCATCCGGGCAACGCAAAATAATTTTCTAGTTCGTTTTTAAATCTAGTCCGAACAAACATACATTTTACCGGACAAATTATTTAGTCTAATAGTCTTATGATTCAAGTGCAGGCATGTTTAATTGGCACACTACGGGATATTGGCCTTAGAATATGACCAAGATTCGAGTACAACGTTGCTTGCTTCGTTTTGGAGATAAGCACATAGTATCAAATTCATGAACTTTTGCGAACCATTTACCATTTTTAAGCTATTGGAAGACCTGCCTTATCTGAAGTAAATAATGTACTTAAAATAGACACAAACCAATATTTCGGTAACTGATATGTGGATTTAGTAATTTTTGTTATGTAGATGTGACTTCATAATGCGAACTTTTTTAGGATATGACACCTGATATATGTATATCATTGATGTCGGGAAATTTTGAAAAAATCCGTTAATGTAAACATACTTTAGCGATCTTTCTAGGTCGAAAAAACATCAGATTCATAATTTGCGCTATCTGTATACTGCAGGTAAATATTTGGATAGAGAAGCTTAAAAATAATGTTTTAATTATTTAAAATTAGCATTGGCCATCCATCCTCATCTAAATAATACAAGTTTCGTTCATGTTTTATTCAATTGTTTAATTTTGGGCATATCCAAATTATTATTTATATACACCATAAATTGTCTAAGATCATAGACATACGAAGTTTTAAGTTTAAAATGAAAAAATTACGAGTACATTAGTACACACCATGTCATATTCTGCATCACTCGAAACTCCAAGATACCAGTCAAAATAGCCTAACACCCGAATACTGTTTTCGGAGATTTTCCGTTCAAAAGGAATTGCGTGCGAGTTTTCTTGAGTTTTTCCATTACGATTTTCGGAAAACTATACCTGATTTGCTACCAGAGTATAGGCCTAACCCTAAAAATGCAGCCTTTCACAATTTGACGCGTTACGATTATCATTTTATAATAAATGGATTTATCGTAATAGTCATTTCAAATTATGACCTCAGATTTAACATTTGAAGCTATTCCATCTTTTCTTGATTTGTGAGTAACAATAACATATAAGGTATACAAAGACTGTGCTAGTTCAATGGCCATTTTTACATTGAAAAAGACAAACTTTATTGGAATTTCTGGACATCAAGTACACAAGATATTTTTAAGAGTAAAACAATTTTGTGAATAACTTACCTATTGAATTAATGGAACAATATACTTACTCTTATTATTAAGTATTAATTACTACTATTAATAAAACATTTGTTATTCTCTGTTTCAGTTTTGAATTATTTATTTGTAACCGATGATAATATTATAAACATAATATTACTAATTTATTTAAATAAAGCAATCATTTAACAGTTGAAAAATTGTTGTGTAAAATTTTGGTAGGAATTAAGGCAGACCATGCTAAAATCAATCATGCATCAGTGATTTTAAGAAGGAGAAAAACCATAGCTAGTGGCGATTTATGCACTACTTAATGTTTATGATTTAAAATCCTCCAAATATCCTGTAAGATATTTTTATAAAATTTGGTATTCAAAAGCTTTAAATTATGAAGGCACAATTTCTTACCAAAAATAAATTAAATTCGTTTATGGATTGATGTGATATCGGCTTGTATCCATATTTAGTGGGCCACACTGTATACTTTTAGTAAATGATGCACCCGCCCACATGGCTCACATAATTTTGCATTACTTGGACAATAACTTTCCCCAATAATTAAAATAAACCTATGGGCCTTTAAGAGGGACTCCAAGTTCACCTGACCTGTCTATGTTAGATTTTTCATTGTGTCAAAATAAATTTCATGGTAGTAGATATTCACAATAGCAAATTTGCATGAAGAATCTCCTGAAGTTTTTTAGACAATTATACAGACGTACAATAATAATTTTAAATGCACTTCGTCGAATAGCTACTATGTGCTCATATTTTATTCGAAAAACAGCAATAGTTTTGAACATTACTGTTGGTTCTATCATAAATCCGATCTTGTCCCCGTACAATTACAAGTTCTTAATTTTGTTTTAGGTGTAAATATGGTTAAGAATTATAAAAAAAAGTTTGATAGGAAAGAATATCTTGCCAACGCAATTGCTTAGATGGAGAGCGGTTTATTAACACTTCATGGAGGCGCAAAAAATTTAAAATACCAAAGTCAACGTTGCATTACCATGTTAAAGGAACACATGGCACAAAAAGCAAAACATATGAAAGAGACCTTGCTATTCCTTTGGCGAATAAAACTGTTTTAGCAAACGGCCTTGTGGCACTTGAAAAATGGGGATTGTCCCTTTCTCTTCTTATGGATTGTTTCTGAATAAGTTACAGAAAATGGTGTTGAAACTCCGTTTAAAAATAATATCCCTGGTGCAGGATGGATGGAAACTGATATAGTTTTAAACTCTATTAATTAAACACTTATTCCTGCATTGCCTGATTTACGACATATTTTGCTTGTCTATGACAGATACAGTACGCACAGTACTGTATCTCTCGTGCAAGAAAATAATATGACGATACTGGCTTGTTTTAAAGTAATTTGGGTATAGACACAGTCAAAGCCGATTATATATGTCGTAAGGTGTGGAATAACATAAATACAACTGTCCTTAAGATTGGCTTTAAAAAACAGAGCTATATCCTTTCCAATTAACTGTTATTCTGAAAGAAAAATATTACTTTAAAGTGTTGAGCAGATATGCAAATACGAACAAAACTAACGCAAGTGAAGCCCAGGCATCAGTTAATGAGGTAACGGACAAAGATGTTACGGAAGCAGGACCAAGTAATGTTGGTGTAGCAGGACTAAGTCTTAATGCTGCTGCACAGGTAGGACCAAGGAATGCTTTGTCTGAAAATATAACATTGGGAAATAGCGCGATACCTCTGAACGAAATACTAGATCCTTTGAGGACCTTCTCCCTACCACTGTAAAACAACATGTCAGCAGTCCTATTTTTGTTGAGGGTGCTGAAGTAATTACCCAAAAAGATGTTATCCATCAGCAGCTAGAAAATACCAATAAATGCTAAACAGAAGCGACAAAAGCACTGAGGAAATAATCTAAATCAACCGAATACTAGCAGTCAAAGTAGCTTAGAACCAGTCTACGAAGAGTTTGATAACGACTTAGATTTACTCAATGATGAGCAGGAAATGAGAAAGAAAACTTTAAATTTAATGAACAGGTATTAGTGAAATACTGAGCAAAAATACCTTAAATATCTTGCGGGACAAATTAAAAAAATAAGCGAAGATAAGAGCGAATGTGATGTAAAGGATTTAAATTTTATTAAAGCAAGCATTAACTTATTTAGGCCAAAAATTATTGATATCGACACTATAATATTTGACATATTTTAAATATTTTCATCCGACCCAATACATGATCGAGGAAATAATTTTGAGGTAGAATTCTCCGAACTTAGCTATTAATTTTGTATTTCATTTATGTGGAAGACATAAATGTATGTTTCACTGATTTGAGCTTTTTACTGATATTACCAATATGCGAGGTAAGTTCGAAAAAGTATGAATATAAACGAATCTATATTTTGAGTTGTTTAGTTAATGTCAAATCAAAATTAATAGTATGGGTGAATTTACATAAATACAGCAGTAGAATATATTATTTAAAAATGTTAAATAATTTCAAATATGCAGCTCATATGCTTAAAATCGGTCGCTTCGTACGTTAGAAAAGTAAAGCATTTGTGACGACTGCGCGTCGGTGTAATTTTTTGTCAAGAAGTGATTCTGATTGAAAGATAGGATAAGAATTTAGATCTATCTTGTACCGACGACCAGATCGAGACGGCTGAGAAGCTAGGTTATTAATGTTCTTAATTACTTGCGTTGTTTGCATTAATTTTATTTCAAGTTTCGTTATTTCTAAAAGTCTGTCGGGAGAATAAAACTGCTAAGCTTTTAATTCGCGTGCTACATTACGGGTGGTAATTTGTGAATTAGCATCGGCCAGTTACACGTGAATATCTGATATCCCGTTTATAGGTATCTCAATTTATTCCGCAAATCCTTTGAATTAAACCGATATTTAGGGCAGTATATGGACAAGCGATGTCTGTTACAGTGTCTGCCCATTATCGTTTCATATACCGCGCTGTCTTTAGCTGTGGGGTATGTTTTTGCCTGTAGGGCATATAAAATATTGGTTTTTAGAGATTAAGGCTTTTTAAAAAGAGAAGAAAGGCCTTGATCCTATAAAACAAAAAGGAGTTATTAAATTTCGATTTTAGTTTAGTAACCCAACTGATAGAATCGATCATACTGGTCTGTAGGGTTCACATTTAGGTTCTAGCTGGGAGTTACCATTTTTAGAAGTTAATAACCAAAACCATCTAAATGTAGGAGACCCGGTTCAAATCTCTCTGGTACCGCTTATTGTTGTTGTTATCTGTGGGATTAGAGTTAAGCTTAGTTATTTGTTGTTCAATCTATATATAAGTATTTTATCGTCACATGAGGTATTTATCAAGCAGCTTCTCAAACCTTTCTTGACCGTGGTAGTACCTGATCATATCTGCTTTGTTTCTTCATGTAGATTTAAATTTGTCATTATTCTTGTTTTTGATTAAGCTAATTTTTCAGTTAGAAATTAGCTTTCAGGCAGTAATTGACTTTTGATCACTTGCTTAATTGAAATATTGTTCATGACAATATTTCTCAGCTTAAATAGCTATTTATTTTATTTAACATTTTTAATCTGTTCCCTGTCTTATGGAAAACATAATTGTTTACAGAAACAATTCTGTGCAAATAATCGGAGGTATGTTTAATTAAATATCATAATTTTCCGCGTGTTTGGCGTGTTTTGGTATTTTTCAGCATTGTTAATTGATAAGAATTAATTTTAGTTATCTATTTCAATATTAAAAACCTAAGTTACCAGGACAGCTTCCAGTGACGTAATAGAGCAGATCCTAGGCACTACAGCAACTTTCAGTAACACTCTTCAGGAAGCTCGGGGGAACCATAAGGTGATTAAATGGCAGATGTAACCAAGAAAATTCAATAGAAATTTAAATTTCAACCCTTATTTTTGTTGGAAGGAAATCTAAATAGAATATTGTATTTTGAAATTTCTAATCTTTTATTTTGCACCTTTTCATAACAACTACACTTGGATACGTTTTAACCAGCATGCCCCGAAGCTACACTCTCTGAGTTTATCTTTCAGCTTATATTTTTAGTAAATTGAAGTAATAATTAAAAAGGAAAGTGCATTTATAGCTAATCCTTTATAGTAACAAATTGGCGTTTTATTTGAATTACAGTAATAAAACAAATAATATTATAATACGACATATCATAATTGGGTACGATCTTTTTCCGACTCACCTTAACCACAGAATAAGAAACGTTCAGAATACCGACCGAAAGAGATGGAGAGATGCTTTGGAAGAAATTGGAAGAACGTATTGGCACAAATCCATGTTTTTCGCAAAGCACAGACGGTCGACGTCATAGCTACCGGTATCGGACCTCTCTTTCTGTTCGTATTCTGATTGTTTTATTATTCTGTACCTTAACCTAAACTAAACGTAAAACAAACTAAGCGAATAATGAACTAAGACTTATTGAACGTAAACATTTTAATGTGTCATCATGTTATTTGCAGTGAAAACATTTTTAGGAGCATTCGGCACATTTCTTCCTGAGTAGCAAATAAGTCTGAGATGACTACGATATAACTCTGAAAGCTGTCTACGCTAGGCTATTTAACGCTCATTCGGGTAAAGTCGGCGTCGACTTAACTCAAGGGAGAGAGAGAAAACTCATCGGAGCGATTTCAATTACCATAAACCTGTTTCATTTGAGTGGAAATGCAGGATATGACACGTTTTTAGGCAACACTTGGGAGCCCCCAGTGGCGATCAGATTTTTAATTTGCGTGGTATTACGTCAAATCTGCGATATTTCAAAATTTCGCTTTGATACGCGATAACGGTAAAAAAAAGTAGACAATGTTGGTGAAAGTTTCTGAACACCTATCTTTTGATGGTCTTACTGTATTAGAAGACACGTTGGATGATGCCTTTCATACAAAGTAAGCTAGTTGCATTTAGACTTCTTGCTATTTCGAGTTTTGCCAAGATACGTCAACACTTATTATTTTTTTACTGGAAAATTGGACAATCTGAAGCAACTAAACTTTCATGTATTAGACAAGAGGGATATGAGCAGAACATACAAGAAAATCGCATAGATCCGATCGAACATACCGAAATGGTGTTCTTTTTGTTGATTTTCTGTTTGAAAAATCTAATTTAAGGGTAGGTACGTAGTAGCCAACTCAGAGCTATTTTCAATAAATCAATATCAGATTTGTAATCCTCGTGAATTTTGCTATAAGAAGTTAAATTTTCCGTACGAGATTGGGAAATATGAAAAAATCGAAGTTAATTGAAACATGCAGAGAATCGTAAAAAAAAACAAATATGTATTTCAATATTTTGGCAATTTTACTGGTCTGAATAGCTTTGCTTTTGGTGCATTATAGGAAATTTGAACGGATACGTCTTCCAATGTTTTAACATAACGCGTAGGCTAAAATATGTAGATTTGTACATTTAATTGCTTGAAACCTCTAGTGGATTTTATGGCAGATTTCGAGGTAAAGTTTTACTTTTAGCATATATGCGTATAGTTTTTGTGGTAGGCCCGGATCGTAAAATTTTAAAAAAATTTTAGCGATAAGTAGCGGTTTTTGTCTATTTTATGGGAGATATCAAGCTAAACTTTTACTTTTAAAATCGAAGTTGTGGCAAGTAAATTCAAAATATATAATACAAAAAAATACTTGTATTTCATAATATTAATACCTGTCGCATTGTTCAAGTTTTCACTTCTGTCGTATCATAAACCTAACTACTCCGAATAGACGCTCAGTGGGCATAGGCTATAGAAAAATGCTACAATTGTATCGAGAGATGGCGCCACCATTATTACGAATTAAATTTTATCGTATTTCGTCGCTTGCCAAACAACGGCCAAACGCCTTTCAAAACTCGGGTCGCTCGCGCTGTTGCCAAATTTAAATGTACTGTAGATTATGTATAATAATTACATATAAAAAGAGGCTTCTATTTTATTTCGGTTATTTACCTATGATTTTAAATGTTGCAGGACCGGAGTTTTTTTATTTACAGTTTGTGGTTTTTTACTTTTTAGTAACAATTAGTAAATACCTAGGTATTGTTATTATTATCTATATAGGTATGATAATAGGTATAAACATACTTTTTTAGTTATTTAGGCGTACCTACTTATATTATAGCAATTCGACGCAGGAGAAATCCAGAAGTGTCTAATAATTTTTTTTTTTAAAGTTGACCTCTATATATCTCAAAAGTTAAGACGTTTAGGGCATACTATGTTCATATGAAGCTTTTTCTTAAAATGGGTCCAAGAATCACCTCCTTAAATATTAGCGTGTCATTAAGGAACCACCCTGTATAAATAACTTTATATTGTAGGAAATCAGAAGTTACGTGGTTTACCAAAGGAAGAAATCTATCGCAATTATGTATGCGAAAGGCATTTTTTGAAAACGGATTTTTAAAACAGCAATGAATAAACTCCTCCGCACCTTCTACGCCAAAACGATTTAAAGGACCAGCTCAAAAAATAAATACCACTGATAAGCCCAAAAAAAATTTTTTTTTAAAAGGCAAATTAAATGCGGCAGGCTTGCAGTATTAAGATAAAACATCAGATTGAGCACAAAAATTAAAAGACAAAAGGTCAATGTCCCCGCATTGCTCATTACCGCAATGGCTTGTTTGTCACTAGCAGCAAAAAGTTTTGTGAGGATATAGTTTCGCGGTAAAAGGCGCGGAAGAAAGATTTTCTTTTATTATAAATCTCCCTCAGCTTACCGCTTTTTAAATCGGCAAGGTTTAATTCTCCCCAGTGTTTCTAGTATAAGAGGTTGGATTGGAGAATGCATCTTTAAAACGGGAATCGACAAAACTGTCTTAAATCACCTTCAAAAAAATATTCTACCATGTCTAGTGAAGAACGGAAATGTATTTTGCCTTTTGCCGAAATGTCGATTAAAAAAGATTCGGAATATTCCAAAAAAATAGAAATTATTGAGGGTTGCGAGGATCTTGGTCCTTTAGGACGTCTTCCGAAACATGCTAAACAAGTTTCAGTTTTTTCTATTCGAGGCCTGTATCACAAATGGAAATTGCCTTTGGCATATTTTGTTTCCGGGACCTCGGTAAACGGCGAAAAATTGAAATCTTCAATTTTGTACGCCCTCGTTAATTTAAATGCTGTTGTATTTCTTCCAAAGGCAATCGTTTGTGATCAGGATTGAAACAATAGAAAAGCTTTTAGTTTGTTCCTTTATCAGAAACACAACATTTTTGGGTTATTTGATGTACCTCATTTATTCAAAAATATCCGGTATAACTTTCTACAGAATAATTTTACCTTGTTCGAGAACATTATATAAGTTTTAATCATATTAAAAGAGTGTTTGCAATAGATCAGTCTTCGAATACGGCACGAGCCATGCGAAAGCTTTCTCAGAAACATATTAACCCAAATGGTTTCGAAAAAATGTCCTTTAAATTAGCCTTACAGGTTCTGTCCCATACTGTTGCCGCAGCGATAAAAACATGGTGTCAAAAATGGGCAAATCCATGCGGATGGCATTCATACCGCTAATTTTTTGGAAGATATGAATCATTTATTTGATTCTTTAAATAGTAAACGGGTCTATTCAAAAAATCCTTACGGTTGTGCTTTGTCAGACAAAAATACCATAATATTCCAAGCTTTTAAAAAAGGCTTAGATATTTTTCAAAATTAAAAATTCGAAGGAAGAAAGGCCGTCCTGTTTTGGTGGTATGATTCAAACCATCAATGCAATACATGTCTTATTTGAATCGGAGAAATCAAAAAAAAATCGGTTTTTCTTTTAACTAACAGATTAAATCAGGACTTCCTGGAAAATTTCTTTTCGACTATTAGGCAACATGGTGGATGGAATATAAATCCCAGTGTAGATATGTTTCGAAAATGCTATTCGATCCAATTTGTAACGAGTTTTCTAAAAGCTCGCTAGGCAAATTGTGAAAACGATAATGACGAGCAACTAAAAATTAAATAACAAAAAAAATCACACAAAAACTCATCAGGCTTAATTTACAATTTTTAATTAACAACTTTTATATCTTAACAAATTCAAAATTCAAATTTAAAACTCAAAATACAATTTTATTCATGCCATAATGTAGGTACAGGGTTATTCATTATATTTTGACACCCACCTGCAGCCGTTATTATTAAAGGTAATACAAAAAAAACTTAAATTCAAAAGTTGTATGGTTTTTAATATATTATCTTTTAGAAATATCAAAAGAAAAAAATTTACTGTCAAATGTCAAAAAATCGCATAACCTTAATTTTTTGAAATGGAACACCCTGTATATTATTGCATATTTGGATTGTGCGACAAAGTTTAGACATATTTCATGAATAATGTCCTATACGCCTATACCTATCTCTAACGGTTTTTGAAATATTGACAGTTGAAAATCGACCATTTACCAAGTTTGACAGCTTGTGAAATCTAGACGGCTCAAGAGAGAACAAAACAATTTGCACATTCCTGTATTGGTTTTTCATAAGCCATCGTATGACACTAACTTTAGATTTAACCAGAGGTTAAAAACTCCCGGATAAATTTAACCTCTGGTTAAATAAAAAGTTAGTGTCATACGATAGCTTATGAAAAACCAATATGGGAAAGTGCAAACCGTTTTGTTCTATCTTTAGCCGTTTAGATTTTTCAAGCTGTCAAACTTGATAAATGGTCGATTTTCAACTGTCAATATTTCAAAAACCGTTAGAGATAGGTATAGGACATTATTCATGAAAATTGTCTACACTTTTTCGCACAATCCAAATATGTAATAATATACAGGGTGTTCCATTAAAAAAAATTAAGGTTATGCTGTTTTTTGACATTTGACAGGCCATTTTTTTTCTTTTGATATGTCTAAAAGATAATATATTAAAAATCATAAAACTTTTGAATTTAAGTTTTTTTTTGTATTACCTTTAATAATTACGGCTGCAGGTGGGTGTCAAAATATAATGAATAACCCTGTACATAACAATGCCGATTGCAAATTTTAATTTCTTAACCCAAAATTCGACAGCATTCTCCACTACTGGGTGGTTCTTTTACTCACTTTCCAGGTAACACTGATGATGACACCGACCGAAAGCGCTCTGTTACGCTAATGTAGACGTCCTTTTGGATTAAAATTTTATGTATGGAATACAAAGAGTGTTTCATTTAGTATGTTTCGTACATGCACTGT
>MU185353.1:0-39176 GCA_016904865.1 Pissodes strobi
CTTCATGATAATAATGCATGAATCAAAGAGTCGTCCTGGGTTCTTCATATTAAAAAATGATTCATCATTTGTTCGAAAACCATGTGTTTTGGTACGATTTTAATCAGGCTGCCATGTGCTCTGTAATGAAATTCAAAATAAAAATTCCTCGTAAAACCATTGGCATACCGTTAAGGTGGGCCCGAAGGGCTGATATGGCCACGTGAACTTGTATTTGAATAAGGAAATTTTCCACGTTTTTAAACAGGCTGCCACTGATAAGTATACAAGTTCTTGTTCTAAAACTGCTTAAAAAAAGATGGCATACCGATTGCGTATGCCCAAGTACTGTTTACATTGCAAAAATTTTGTTCAGCTATGGAATAAAATTCTGTGATTTTAGTCAGTATGCCAATCTATTTTCATACAGTTAATGGTATCGTATGATGTACATTATATTGGCATATCGTTTGAGAAGGTAGAAATTATAGGCATACGCAAAAAACATTGCAAAATAGAAAAAACAAATTCCGTGTTTTTAAGCAGTATGCCGTTTTGTTTTTATTATAATGATGGTATATGTAGATGGAATAACAAATGGCATACCGATCGATAAGGCCCAAGCTTGTCGAAAATATTTAAAAAAAGATGCAAATAGAGAAAAAACCGATGTAAGAAAAACGTAACATTTTGTATGTTTTTAAGCAGTATGCCTTTCTGTTATTCTTATAATCATGGTATATGTAGGTGGAATAACAAATGGCACACCGATTGATGAGGTCTAAAGTTTATAAAAATAGAAAATAAAAAAAGAATTTATGAAAATATAGTTTATTGGAAATCAATCATATAAATCATAATTATGGAGTAATTTTTTTTCCATCACTCCACAATATCTATTTCGAAGTTTGGTTCTTCGTCGCTATCATTCTCCTCTTCTTGTGTGTCACTATCCACGTCGATGTCGATTTTATCGTCTTCCTCATCATTGAGGCCATCATCATCGTCTTCATTATCATCATCATCATCCATTTCATGATCTGTAAATAATCATAGGTATTTCACATTTTAATGAGGACCTTATATAATCTGTGTAAATGATGGGTGACGGTTGTCATTTCTTTTTGTATTACCTTCTGTAGCGTTCGGTTCAATGAAGACTTCATGGACGAATTGCGGAACCTCGTCGCCTTCAAATCAACGGAGGGTTTGAAGGTACTATTCGGCTCTATCATCCAGCCAAATTCCGTCGGATTTAAGGTGCTTGGATTGGACAAGTACGCATTGTTCCACATATTACTAATATAATTATGTCGTACGCAATATGTGTTGTTGGAGTTCTTTATTGCATGGTAGTAGATCATTGATAGAGAAATAGCTTTGTTTTATGGCAAAATTTCTACATTACAGGAAAAATAATAAGGAAACTTTTCATCAAAATACATATAACTTACATATTTTAATCACTCAACTTCAGTTGTTGGAATAGCATTTAAGCCTCATTTTAAGCTTAGATGATCGATCAAAACAATCTTCATCAGCAAAATGTTGTGAACATAAAACAGTACTGCTTTTTGGAAATCCATTTTGTTTTTCTATTTTGATTTTTAGGAGAGTTGAAACAAAGATAGACTACCTTAGTAATATGAAATTGAAATGATAGTGATTTTTACACTTTTTCACACAATAATAATATATTTTCTTAGAAGAAAGTAAAGGAAAATATATCTAGACATAATATTGAAGGAGTTAAATGTGTATATGTACCAAATATGTAACTAAAATATCAATAATTACCAGAGAAAGAAGATAAAAAATATATAAATGTTCAACGCTCTATATTTATATCTTAAAAACACCTAGCAGTGATGAGAGGTGCGCATTGCTCGTTCCTGTCCATTTTATATTCAAAGCTTGTGCTTATGCTATAATAATATATAGCAGTTAAATACTTAGATACTTGATTGAAGTTCATTAGACCTATATTTCTATTCCAAAGCTTTGAAAGTGCTATAACACCTCGGGTGGTAACCAAAGGTGGCACTCACTTGCACTGGAATTTTACACTCACTGTACTTCAGTTTATGCTTTATTCTTAACTGCAAAGTTTCCGCGCCCTTCGATAAAGTACTGTATGTAAACAGTTTTATGGCAGGATTTGATTTTTCACGCACGAAACACAGTTTCTCATGCTCCATCTCTGAGAAACGTGTAGGCACGCTAAAAATAAGAGCAAACCTTTCCCTAATTGACGCATTGTTCGGATCGCGGTGCTGTCAATGGCAGCACAGCCTACTGCCTCCTACTTGACGAGCTCTGATAGTGCATCATACCATGTTCTTGCGGTGTGGGCGATTCTGTTCGATTCCCGTCAGAAACAATTTTTTTTTTACATTTTTTTAATATGATAAACCCGCACAACTTGTATGCCGTTTTTATTTTAACAAAGTAAATTACTAACTTTAATTATAAACCAAGAGGCATACTGATTAAAAACATGGAATTTTTTTTCCTAATTTTTTTTAAATTTTTTATATGGAAAACTCGCCCAACTTGTATGCCGTTTCTTATTTCACCTAGATATACCATGATTATAATAAAAACAAAAAGGCATACTGCTTAAAAACACGGATTTTTTTTCCTATTTTGCAACTTCATTTCCATCTTTTAATATGACGAACCCGCACAACTCGTATGCCATATTACATATCAACATTTTAGGATGAAAACTTAATATTACAACAAATTTTGCACTGAATAAAATCACAGAATGTTATTCCATAGCTGTACAAAATTTTTGCAATGTAAACAGTACTTGGGCATACGCAATCGGTATGCCATCTTTCCTTAAGCAGTTTTATAACAAGAACTTGTATACTTATCAGTGGCAGCCTGTTTAAAAACGCCGAAAATGTCCATATTCAAATACAAGTTCACGTGGCCATACCAGCCCTTCGGACCCACCTAATCGGTATGCCAATGGTTTTCCGAGGAATTTATATTTTGAATTTCATTACAAAGAACATGGCAGTCCGATTAAAATCGTACCAAAACACATAGTTTTCGAACAAATGACGAATCATTTTTTAATATGAAGAACCCAGGACGACTCTTTGATTCATGCATTATTATCATGAAGATATACGGATCATATTGTCCTCTGAAAAGCATACTGAGTAAAATCGTGTCCCAAAATCTGTCACTATCCCCCGGTCTAATAGGATATGCTGACATATTTAAGTATGTACATACGAGACGACTAGCCTAAACTAGCCATATCTATGCCAGCAAAAATATAGTTGGATTATTTGCATTTTTTGCTTCTGAGATTTTTTATATTATCTGCAATGTTTGCTTTTCCTAATAATATTTGAAGAAATTAATGCAACGCATATATATAACTCTTTATTTATTGCAGCTATTCAATTCTTTTCTTCTTTAAAAGGGACTCCTAAGAGATTTTTACCCCGATTTTTCTTCTTTTGGTACATACTAATTTTGAATACAAGCAGATCTCAATTTTTCGTTGTTTTTATTATGGCATTAAAACAATTTAAATTATTTCAATTCAGGGTGAGAGACAAAGACTGATGAGAAGAAACATAGTGAGATACGCAGTTTTAGCTTATGTAGTGACCCTGATGAGGGTATCTTTAAGAGTCAAGAAACGATTTCCTACGTGGCAACATCTAGTCGATAGTGGTGAGTTTTATTACTGTTTTATGATATTTTATAGGTGGTCTATATTTTAATATATGTGTAGTCATTAATTTTTTAGCACTATAGAAAGTAAGGTAGTTATATACTTAACCAGGTTAGAAAAGATATAAAGTATTTTTATATATGATCGGGCTTTATCTACACTTTGATGACCTCCTTTCCGGGCGTTAAACAAAACTTTATCGCCCTATGGCATCTTTAACGGCCTGTTAGTTAGGGTGCTATTCCTTAATTAAATGTAAAAATCGCCACTGTTTGATAAGTGTTAATTTGTATGATATACTAATACGTTACGAAAATTTGTTCTTTTGGAATTAGAAATCATAATATTATTAATAATGTTAAAGATAATGTACCGTGTTTAATATCTAGGTCATAAAGGAACCGTTTAGCGCCCGCGGCGTAGAAATAAAAACACGAGCCGTTAAGCGATAACGTTTTTGGCCAAAAAGCATTTTTAAATTATAAAAAAAATTATGTACTTATGGTCTAAAACAAAGAATAATAGGATGGTTACATCAACCGGATTTTTGCACTGACAGCTGCTCTGGCGTGACGTAGCCAAGAGACGAAGTTGGCGCGAAATAATTACCATACATATGGCAAAGACGTAAGGGCAAGACTATTTTTCTTGGTTAGAATTTATAAAATAGTTATTTTTGTTACAAGTACCTAAAATGAAGTTTTTCCGGACGAATCATTTCGCAGCGGAATAGCAGATGAGTCCTGAAAAACTTCATTTAGGTACGTGTGACAAACACTATTTTTTGTCATACGCTCCCAAAATTTTATTTTTATTTATACGCTTTTTGCAATTCTTCAGAACGCCTAAATTTGCAAATTTACCATAATTTTTGAAATCATAATGTTCGACAAAGTTAGCTTAGAAATTGATATCGTAGCAACTATTTGATAATTTTGTCATGTCATTCGAAATTTGACATTTAGACATATTCAGGAATTTTGGAATAGTCCGTAAAGGTTGCCATGACGACTTTTAGGGACTAGGCCGAAAAAGAAGCATTTTACGGACTTAAATGAGTCCGTAAAATAGTATATTATTTTATATGGAGGAAAAGTGATACTTTTCCTCCACATAAAATATGCTGTTTTTTCTTCAAATGTCGACAAATTAATGCAAAAATATCTCTTTTTAATAGTAATAATAATAATTATTATCAAAGATAAGTTGGTTTGCAAGGCGGCTTAGACCGGTATCGGTGAATAGGCACAGGTCGTTGCTATAGTATTGTAACATAAAGCTGTCAGTGGACACTGTCAACAATAATTATTTTTTCTACTACCGTGCGTAAAATACTCACTTTACGCACTCTCTAAGATTCGTAAAATAGGCCTTTTTAATGTGCAGTGCGTAAAGTAAGTTATTTTACGCACTAGTGCGTAAAGTAAAGCTGACATGTTTTTTGACGTTTACTGACATATTTTTTGACGTTTAAGGCAGTGCGTAAAATAATATATTTTACGCACTAGTGCGTAAAACAATTTATTTTACGCACTAGTGCGTAAACTAATATAATATTATTTTTATTTTTTCATATATTTTTCGATAGTAGAAAAAATTTTGTATGCTACTCATGTGTAAAGTACCCTTTTTTTATTCATGGGATTGTCGCATTCGCCTACGGCTCATGCGACAATATTCCCATTCATAAAAAAAGATTCACTTTACACACTTGTTGCATAAATAACTATTTTTAAAATTGCGTCTCCGATTGCGTTTTAATTCCGTATTGATAAGCAGTTATTGAGTAAGTTCAATTAAGTTAATAACCAATTTGTTCCTAAATTAGTGATTTTTAGAAATGCAGTGCACAAATTGAGTGATAAATACAAATTTTAGTTTAATAATTCTTGAGTTGTTGACGCATGCTTTGTTGTTTGTTTGTATCTATGTTGCTATGGTAACACTTTTACCTCCGCCGGCGGAAAAGTGAAAAGTAAAGCTCCGGCGCGGCGGAGGAAAAATGAAACTTCACGGCCGCCTACACAGTCGTGTAATGACGGATTTACTGACGTTTGAAGAAAATAGCTATTTTTGGGAGCGTATGACAAAAAATATATTTTTCTCCAAATTACATTAAAAGCGGCTTCTTAATGACACTTGACTGGCTTAAAAGGTGTATTTTTACTGCCTAATCAGAAAAAGTGGACTTTTTCTGCCTAGGCAGAAAAAGTTCATTGCTATGCAACGTTCCAGGTAATAATTTAAATCAAACTTATAATTAAAATTGACAATGATAGTAGGCAAACACAAATTGATGGAGTTTTAATTAAAGAAAATTACACAAAACTGCTTTTATTAAATTACAACTACAAACTACAACAGGAAAATTTTACTTATTAGAAATATTAATGGTGAATTGTGAGCAATTATTTAATACAATTGAATTCTCTCCACTTCCCTCCTTTTTCGTAAAATTAACAATATTATTGTCCACACTACTTGATGCTCCGGAAACCCCTGAAAATATTTTATTACCGATGTTCGACTTATTGGCCAGCGAGTCCTCGATATAGCCCTCCGCGACCGCGGACGACTTCCATCCCCCATGTTGCTTCAACATTGTTATGTCCCATCCAGAATGCACCAGCAACGTGGCCGAAGTTCTGCGAAAGCAGTGCCCAGTATATTCTTTTGCATGGGCTAGTGTCAGAAAAGTAGCAATTTCTTCAGGCATTTTACCGAACTTGTGAATGCCAATGAATTGTTGGTGTGCTTTACCGTTTGCATACTTATAAAAGAAACGTCCATTATTCAAATTCGAGGGTCTGGAGGCTGCATATTTTCTGTAAACGCTTAAATATTCCGTTACTACAAAAGATCTTGATCTTTTGGTCTTAGTATTTGGTAGCATAATTAGCAATTTATCCCCCATATCGTTTATATCATCCGTTTTCATATGCAAAAGTTCATCACATCTACAAGCCCCAGCGACTGCAACAATAAGTACAACCTAAAATATAAATTGAAAAATAATTCTTTAATCCATAATAGATCATTTTCAGTATATTCCTACCTTCGTGCTCAAATACAGTTCTTCTGGGGCTTCTGATAAAATTTTTTCGATTTCTTCTCTTTGAAAAATTCGGGATTTTTTTTTGCGAGGAAACCATCTGACTGCCGTTTGAAAAAAACTCGTAACTTCAGATATTTTGCCAAATCAATGTTATTTTTTATGTTCAGGGTAGCTTTCAACATCGAATAGGTAGACCATAATGTTGAAGGTTTCATTTTCTTTGAAAGATCGGAAAAATAGGCAATCAGCACATTTTCAGAGAAAGATCCTACTTCTTTTTTCTGTCTATATTCCATGAATCTGCTGTATGTGAGTTCATATACAGTTCTTGACTTATCCGGTAATAAATTCAACTCCACATCTCGCGTCAGGTCTCTTATCTCAGGTGGTGTGAATGGTAATAACTCATCTTCACTTTCATTTTAGGTCCATTTCGAACAGTTACTTGACAATTTTTTAAAATTGACAGTGACATTAAAGTAAACACAAACAATTTAACAAACATCATCAGCGGTAAACATAGTAACGAACTACCTTTGTTAACATAATTTAATTATTTGGATATTAATAATGAAACGCAATTAATAAATTTAAAAAAGACGATTTTCGTGGAACTGGAACAAATTTGAAGAAAAAATTATATGTTTCACACGGCAGAAAATCAGATTTAATGCCTTGGCTGGTTTCCTAGCCTCGGCTACGCCTTGGCTATGAAACACCAGCCGCGGCATTAAATCTTGTGCTTTTCTGCCTAGTAAAACAAATAACTATATTTGTAGCTATTTAAAATGTCATATCCAATGTGTAATGTTATAGGCGATTTTAACGCAAAACTCGGCAAAACGCAACAAGAAAATATCGACAACGTAGGAAACTTTGGAACAGGAGAAAGGAATGATAGAGGAGAGATGCTCCTAAATTATTTGCAAAACGAAAACTTATTCTGCATGAATAGCTTCTTTCAAAATCCGATCCAACGAAAATGGACATGGCTACGTCCGAGCGGCCTCGTGAAGAACGAAATAGATTATATTCTTGTAAATAACAAACATATAGTTACAGACGTTTCTGTCCTCAACAAATTTAACACCGGAAGCGATCATTGACTTGTACGAGCCACAATCATCATCAATACCAAAGTCGAAAGAGCTAAACTAATAAAAAAACAGAACCCATACAAATATCGATGAACAGCTGAAACAACACCAGACGCAGTACGAGCAGGAGCTTTCATCATGCCTTCCTACAGAGAACCTGCAAAATCTCGAGTTAGAAGAGTTGGCAGATAAAATTGCATTCATACCGCTAAGAAAAAAGTATGTGCACTTAACAAAGAACCCAATAACCCAAATTTAGCCAAAACACTCTCAAACTAATTGAAAAGAGAAAAACCCTAAGTCGTGAATCTACTGAATATAGACAGCTTAATGCAGAGATAGCCCACCATATTCGAAGAAACATAAGAACGTACAACACCCAAACGATCAAGCAGGTTATAGAAGATAACTCGAATATGAAGGTTCTAAAAAATTCGCTGTCGCGGGGTAAAGCTAAGATCTTCAAAATTTCAAACGAGAACGGAATAATAGTTAGAGAACAACAAGATATCAAACACGTCATAGAGCAATACTATACTAAACTCTACTCTCATACTAGTATGCTACGAGTTATGAGTGTTCTTTTTAATAAATGTCTAGTTGAGGGCCAGATCCCATCCTCCTGGCAGAACGCCAACGTAATCATAATACCTAAGAAAGGTGACATTAGTAAGATAGAGAATTATCGCCCTATAAGCTTGCTATCCCACATGTACAGGGTGATCCCCTATAATGTCGCCCCCCTTTAACTTTTTTATTTTAAGTGTCCCAAAAAAATTAAAAGTATGGTTCTGTAGGTACTGAAAAATACTATATAATTTCTATATAAAAAATATTGCAAAAATGATCAGTATACAGGGAAAAACAAAAAATTATTTTTTTTTCAATGGATTCAGATAGCTCTTGAAAAGTTAAGATAGGAATGTGAAATTCATTTTACTCCATCTCTAATGATCTTCTTGCTACCAAGGTGAAATGTAGCCAAAGTACCGATTTTCAACTGTTTATAGCTGTGAAACTACTAACTCTAGAGGTATACCATCATACATAAAATATGCTTAGAATTTTACGAGAAATCGAAAAATAAATTCATATATAGGGTGTTCCATTGAAAAAAAATTAACTTTTTGTCTTCCCTGTATACTGATCATTTTTCCAATATTTTTTACACGCAGAAAAAAAGTATTTTTCAGTACCTACATAACCATACTTTTATTTTTTTTGGGACACTTAAAATAAAAAAGTTAAAGGGGGGCGACATTATAGGGGATCACCCTGTACAAGCTGCAGACAAAAATAATTGTGAATCGATTAACAACTAAACTCGATTTTTATCAGCCGGATTTAGAAGAGGATTTGGCACATCGGATCACCTACAGTCTCTGCGATCTCTTATTGAAAAAAGCGCAGAATATATCATCCCGTTACACCTTGCCTTCGTGGGCTACGAGAAGGCATTTGACTCCATTGAACTATGGGCCATTTGGGCAGCAATGGAAAATGCTAGAAAATGCTAGAAGACATAGAAGGTCAGGGCATAGAAAGGGTAACCGAATACATATACTTGGGACATAAAATCATGTTGGGTAAGGACAACCAGACGGCAGAAATTTCAAGACGATTACAGTATAGTTGGGCTGCGTTTGGTAAATTGGGCTACATATTAAAAAATCGAGAAATTCCCAATGCTTTAAAGCGACAGGTCTATGAAAAATGCATTCTCCCGGTAACAACATACGGGTTAGAAACTATGGCACTCATCGTAAAAAGTGCAAACCGATTACGCACTACGCAACGAGCGATGGAACGGGCAATGTTGGGCGCAAGCTTGAGGGACAGAATTCGGAACGAAAAAATTCGAAGAAGAACCGGTGTGACAGACATCATGGCGCGAATTGCAGAACTAAAGTGGAGCTGGGCAGGGCACGTTGCTAGACAAGACTATTGTCGATGGACAAATCGTATTACTTCCTGGCTACCCAGGGAAACAAAACGAGGAATCGGAAGACCTCAAAGAAGATGGCTAGACGACGTTAAAGAGGTAGCAGGACGAGCCTGGTATCGCCTAGCCCAAAACAAAACATCGTGGACAGAATTAAAGGAGGCCTACGTTCAGAAGTGGACAACAATGGGCTGAAAAGAAGAACAAGAAGAAGATCCAAAGAGAAAAGTTGAGCATTATTAGTTAAAAATTCCTTTTATTCTTCAAACAAGTATATTTGTATCTATGTACATATTTACTATGTTGGGGTTTGGAACCTTCGGCAAAATGCGCTAAAACAAAGTTTTATCCACAATACTGAAACAGAATTTTTGCACTCGACGCACGTTTCGCTAACCATGTTAGCATCATCAGGAGATGAGTTTTAATCATCTCATATTAAAAATAGTAATTTTCTTGTGGCATTCAGAGTTCGACATTCTATTTGCAAATTATGGAAAATAAAATTGAATTAAGAAAGCCTTAGTTTTATAATTTGTGTGTATTGCATTCATAATGCTAATAACATGGGTGCTTACGAATGAAAAATCCTTAATATATGATTCGACACTGGCTTTTCCATAGTGTAGTGATTGCTATATCACATAATATATTAGGACACAATCTAAGGAACTTAAACAATGCATAAATAAGATTTACTTACCAGTGCATTTACGTGAATATATTTTATCTACTTTTTAAAAAATATTGTTTAAAACCTAAATAGCCAAGTGACACACTGTGTAATAAAACCCTCAGTTTGACACTTTCTCCACACTATTAGGTAAAATATTATTATTCCTCCCAGACTTGCTTACGTTTAAAAATAATAATTTAAGTTGTTCCTACCTTATTTAATAAAAAAATCAATAAGAACACTACACTGAAAAATACTCTGCAAAAATCTCTGCTTTATCAAACGAAAAATATAATATAATGTATCTCAATGTTCAAAGCACCAAAATGCAAATATCAATGGTTTTAAAACATCCGAAAATGTCACTAAAAAAGCTAAAAATAGAACGAAAACATAGAAGAGGCAATGACAGTATCACATAACAAGATTTCCTACCTTTCACCGTGGAAACATATCTTCGCTCCTGGACGTAGCGATAACCCGAGGAATGACAGGGGCAACGTTGCCTAAAGTTATAAGTAACTTTAACTCGGATCACCTTCCAATTAAGATATGCCGAGCCAGCGCTAGGCGGCTGGAAACCTATGGGACGTTTATATAGAAATCTTGATTGGCGGGTATTTCGACATAGACTAAACGAGGCAACTGTCATTCCAAAGCAAATCGAAACCGTCCAGGAGCTCGAAACAGAAGGTGACACAGTAACCCGCAACATCCAGTGCGTCAGGGACGCCCTATGTCCGGTGGTTAGGAAGAGACCATTCGTGGAAACTCTTCCTAACGAAATCCATGACCTAATCAGTTTCCGGAACCGAATTCGGCGCAGATGGCAGAGAAATCGCGCTGCAATCGACAAGGCCCGAGTCAACGCTCTGATGGACCAAATAAAGGAAAACATCCGAAGTCACAGAGAGGCGGCTTGGATGAAGTCTGTGAATGAGCTAGGCATGGAGGATGGTTCCCTGTGGAAGCTCGCGAGGCAAGTTGGGGGAGGCCCAGTCGAAATTCCCGCCCTTCTGCATAATCGCAAGCCCCAAAAGCAAATTAACCCTATATAAGTCCATTATCAGGCCATTCTTGACGTATGGGGCACCCGTTTGGTGCTCGGTGGCCGACACTCACCTCAAGAAACCGCAGATCATACAAAACAGGCATCTAAGGGCCGTATTCTCGGCGGGCCGATATACCAGGATCCGGGACTTGCACGCCTGTGCTGGCATTGACTATACATAAACGAGTTTATCGATAAAATGGCATATAAGTTCTACATTTCTGGAATACGCGGTTCGCCGAGAACTGCCCATATTGCAGACTGCAGGTTTGATTCGGCCATCAGACGCAAGCACGGCCCCATACATCGTAAAACGTCAATTTATTTTCTGGAGCCGCGGCTGCCGGAATAATGGACCTTCCCGTCACCCCTCATACCTTGAAAACCATCCTTATCCACCCCCTCGATGCCCCGGGTGCCGTCAAGAAATTGACGATCCCAGGCGCGCAGAAGTTCCCCACCAAAAACAGCGTGCACACGGCTGCCCAAGGCAGGCCCCCTCCATCTCGCTAGAAGCGTGGTGGGCGGGGCTTGCTAAGGGACCTAGCCCATATATATATAAACTTAAGTATATGACCTAGCCGAACTATAAAGGTTTACCTGTCATGAAACCAGATTGGTGTCTCTGCCAGAGCAGTATAAATGCTGCACTCGAGTCGCCTCTATGCTCCCCTGTTCCGGCAGACGAAGTATGGCCTAGCGAACCGAGAATATGTCTGATGCTATGTTACAAATCTCACTTCACTGTGGCTAGATTCTAGCTTCCTACGTTTTACTGTGTGTGTGAGAGTAAACCTATCTACTAGCTGAAACACAGCTCGGCTTAATTCTCATCAACAGTAGATTCAGCTCAAAAAGAGCTTGCACATATCCTGGAGTAGACGTGCCTTCTGACCATGTTCTTTTGATGGCCATCGTAAAGATCGCCTTATCAAATACAAAATCGCCAACAACAGAAGGAAAATTAGCATTGGACAGACTGAAGGATCCAAAGATAAAAGCGTAAATCAGGGGTGAAATAAACACAGGAATTCAAATGATAACACCAAATATTGAAAAGATTTAACCCAGTCTTGGACAGAGATAACAGACATTGTAACGAACGCTATGCAGACCAGACAACGGCCCACTTTTCTGCGAGCTGTGCGTGCTGGGGGGGCCTCAGAGGCACCTATAGGGTGTTCGTAGCCCACCAGTGTATATATACTTCGGTTTAGGTGTGGCTGTGCATAGTAGATTAGGTATATATTATCTTTGTAATTACCCAAATAAATGTTGCTCATGCTTATGCTTACTAAAAAAGCTAAAAACAGAACGAAAACATAGAAGAGGCAATGACAGCAATGGCGAAACGAAGGCCGTTCGTCGCGCAGTAACGTCACAGAGACGACGATGTGAGTGAGGGGACCGCGGGACACGGGGCGATAGTAAGTGAACATAGGCTCTTATGGGAAGTAAGTACCCTTATCTGGTTTATGATTCCTGGTCTAAAGCTACCTAATAGACAAATCACCAGTTGACAAGACCAAGACTATGGTCATGCTATTCCTGTCATTCTGAATCAAGTAACGCGGCACAATGACAATGAATTTTGCTCATAGCAATCAAGTATACAAAGTCATTGTTATTAGAGCAGCTATTTTCGAACCGTTTTTTCCTTCGAGTATTGCAATGGAAACCGAAGAAATGAATCTCTGCAGAGAAATATTGGAAGCAGCTGAAGACGCGAAGACTGACCTTTTACCCGCCAAATCTAGATAACTAGATTATTTTTTGTGGTGTGCTAGAAAGAATATCGCTGAAAGTGGAGCTATAAAAGAAGAATCCTGCTAGCGTATTTTAATGAAAAAGTAAAATGAAACAAGCGGTCTTCCCTTTGGAGTTATTATAATATGCTGAAGACCACGATTAATTTAAATAACAACATCGACATTAGTAAGTACGCAAAACGTATAGCTTTTTTCAAGCGCAAGAGCGACGGATATAAACCAAAAAAGCCTAAAATTTTGAGCAAAGATGATATTGAAACATTTGTAATGAATGTGTCTGACGAACTATTTTGATGCTTAAAGTTTCTTGATTTTTGGAATATGTGTGTCATCAGGAACTTCGTAAATTTGAGGTTGATGACATCCAGGACCTCCAAGATTCTCTTTTGGTAACCATAAAAGCATCCGAAACCAAGGTAGATCGTATGTTCATGGCAGTAGATGGAAAAGAATCTTTGCACTTATTAAGTGCAAAGATTCTTTTCCACGCAGTTTTATTAAACTTTATGGAAAATATTTGGCTCTAAGGCCAAGCCACACTGAATATAAATGATGTTTTTGAAGAATGATAAATGCTTTATGCAAGTTGTGGGTAAAAGCAGATTTGGAGAAATGCCTCGAAAAAATGTTTGATCTTACCTGATGCGGAACAGTTTACCGGTCACTGCTTTCACCGAACATCTGCCACCCTTCTTGCCGAGGCGAAATAAAGTATCATATGCTGGATGAAAGTCAACGCAGATAGCTGAAAGATATATCGAAGATACCAACATCTCCAGAGAAAAGATTGCAAAAAATATTATCGGGTGCAAGTAGTGAGGCTTTTCCACATCTTCATGCCATTGGGATACAATCAGCCAGGCTTCCACATCTTCTCGTTATCGGGGTGCAAGTAGCGAGGCTTCCACATCTTCATATCATGCACAAGGCACAACTAAAACTGAGTTACAGCGGAATGAAAATTGACTAATGTTGCCAGAAAAATGCCCGGTCGGACATAAACTGTTTTATATATAATTTCGGTATTATTCGCTCATAATGTCTAATAAACGAAATATATATACATATAACGCAACGCCCTCTCCGAAATCTTAACGGATTTAAATCCGGGGCGTGAGGTGGCCAGTGATTTGGTTCACCTCTTCCAATCCGCCTCTCATCAAAAGTGTTATTAAGGTAATAATAGGCTACAACAGATAGACTAAAGTGAGCAGGAGCTTCATCGTTCAAAGTTATTTATTTGCGTACATTTATAGGTACTACTTCTAGCAGTACAGACAATTCTCTTTGCAGGAAATCCACGTAAGGTTTACCGTTCAATCTCAAGCGTGAAAAGAAAGGACCAACTAAATCGTTACCGATAATACACACTAACCCAAACTAACACATTTAAGGAGAATTGTTCTTGGTGACGACATTGCGCATAAGCGTGCGGATTTACATCACTCCGTACATGGGTGTTATGGTAATTAATTATACCGTCTTGTCGAAATGCTGCTTTGTCAGTAAAAAGAAGGGCCTTATTGAAATTCCTGTTATTAATGGCATTTTGATGATGCAATTGGCCATGATATGGGTATAAAAATTGCTCCGATAGAACTACTTGCCATACGGTGCTGTTGGAATGATTGCCTAATCGATTTGCGATGGTCCTTGTGCTAATCAGTGGTAGAAATGGCAAAACTTTTTACAGAAAGCTATTGTCAAAAATATCTCGAAGCAGAAGTAATAAAATTTACATTTTTCCCGTAATCTAGGTTTTCCTATCTAGAAATTGTCGATTGGAAGACGTTATGCATACAGGCGCCTCGCTTCATGACAGTTACTATAAGCACGTGCGTACATTACATGCATGTCTGTCATTTCCACAAAAGGATAATTTTCCATCCCAAAACCTTTTTTAAGGACCTTTGCAAAACCGAATACCTGAATTATTTGTCACAAGAACTGTCATGCCACTTTCTCTTCCCTAAGAAATACTTATTAGTTAGAGTAGTGTTGTTAAAGGCCCTATTAAAAACAACTACTCTTCAAACAGTGGTATGGCAAAGCCTCTTACCTAGTTTAATATTCTCCTATTTTACCCGAAAACGGTAAGTTAAATGAAAAAATGCTAAGAACCTTTTTTTGCTTACTTCTGGAAGCTCTCTTAATAGTCGGGTATAGAAAGAAATTGAGGATAAATATGTCTTGACCCTGCTATATAGGTACTACAATGGAAACGAATGCCAAATTTTCCTCTTCTTCCTTCTTGCGTTAGGGCTAAGCCTTGTGTTTTCATCAACATCAGCAGTCTCTAATCGTGGGATGCTGAAGTCCAGCTTTCGTACCATCGTTTGGGCGGTCGCCCTGGATCTGCCAACTGGCTTCTCATTTCTTGCTATCTTTGGTAGTCGATTGTCGGCCATTCTATCCACATGGTCTCTCCACTCTCTCCTTCTTACACGAGCTCATCTCACTACCTCCTGAATTCCACATTCTTCCCTTATTTCGCTGCTTCTCTTATGACTCGTTATGCTTCTGAGGATCCGCATTTCCGTTGTTCTTAGGATGGTTTGATGCACTTTGGTTGTAGACAGTGAGCTTACATCTTCACCTTTTTGCGGTCTGTTCGGATCGGAACAATAATTTTTGTAAGTTGTCTTCCTCCTTACGACCGCATCGTCAGCATATCACATTATTTTTAATTCTTGCTTGCCCATCCTGTATCCTCTTCCAGTTTATTTTACATCTGACATAATTTCATCCATTATGATGTTGAATAGGGCAGGGCTCAGGATATCACATTGTCTGATTCCTTCGGCGACAGGCATTTTATTTGTTAACTTGTGTTCGGTCTTTATGTATGTGTAATTACCAGTGTTTAATTCTTGGAAGGCATCAACGATGTTTTGATGTATAATTCTCATATGTAGGGGTTTTACGACATCATCAGCTAGTTTCACTCTGTCATATATAGTTATAGACTTAACACAGGCCGTTAAGTCTATAAAGCACATACATGCTGTCTTATTAAATGCAATTGCCTTTTCCGCTCTCTGGCGTATAGTGAAGATGGCATCTATGGTTGACCTATTGCTTCTGAACCCCTGTTGTTATTACTTTAAATTTATATTTAAAATCTCAATATCAATATCTGTAAGAGTTTCTATAAAACTTAAAATAATTTGACTTTGGACATTTACCTTTAAAAGCCTGTTTCTTTAATACTATGCATTTTTGGCCTTATGTTTATAGAAACTTTTTTCATATTTGATGACGACGAATCGTCCTTCTGAAAGATTGCCATGCGTGTTTCGGGTAACCTGTAGAAACTTTTTTGTAAGTGTTGCAGTAGTTAACCGAGTTAGTAATATTAAATTTCTTTTTCAGGTATAATGATGGAAAGTGAGAAAAAAATATTCGATCTAATGGATCAAAAAACCCCAATGTCAAAATATTGGATGCCACTGGTTTGGGCAACTAACCTTATTAACAGAGCAAGAAAGGAGGAACTAACTACCAGTGACCACATAGTACAGACCATACTTACAGAACTCTCAGATATTAGACGAAGGTTAGGAGCCCTTATTGGATATGATACTGTCTCTGTTCCCCTTGTTTATACTCAGGTAAACTTTGAGAATAGAGTTTTGTCCAATACCTAATCCCTTAAGTTATACATACATATTTGACTAGGCCTAGAAAAATAAAGTATACAAGTTGGGCGTTTGAGTAATAATTAAATATTTTTTATATTTTGAACGATCTAAAAAAATGAGAAAATACCTAAATACAGAAAACGAACCGATAAAATCAGCCTAAACTATAATAGATGACTACATTTTGAAGCAAAAATTACATTGCATCGGTAAATACTATTGAACAAGATGTATGTTATCTATGCTATTGTTTTAGAAATAATTCTTCACCTAGAATAAATCTATAGAGATCTCAATGTGTGCAAATATATTAAGATTTTGATTCAAATAGGTAATATCAGTGGAACCTGTTTCGTTTCAAACATGCTAAATAATTTTATGTACTGGTTGGTGATTTTTTTTTATATAGTTCAGTAGCGAACCATCACTCAGATATTGTCATTTGTTTAAAGTGTGGTGACTTTTAGTGAGTGGGAAAGCAGGTGGGTAAATCTGTTAAACAGTACAAAACCTGCTACTCATGGTCAGGATACAGTTGCCACTCATACAACGCGAATGTCCCGCCAGATTCCAATAATACTCCAGTCGGCGTTAAAGATAATATTCTCATTGTTGATAAGTATAAGTTTAATTTGACGGATGGGCTAAGAATTATACTGACTGACAAATGTATATGGGAAATATGTTAATATTATCTCGAAATAATTTCCAACGAAAATAAATTATAGAAAGGTTCTATCGAAATACGATGGTTAGTCTTGTAGAAAAGTTTGACATGAAAGAAGACAAATTAACAGTAAATTATGTGAAAGCCCCTATACCATACGCAGTATGTGTATTTGTGGGGATGTAAATGAGTTAGTCGAACGACTTACTAAGTTAGATGCCGAGCCAGAAGCGAAAACTGGAGATCATCTACAGAAAATTATGAGTATTTTAGAAAAATTGAGGAAGCTAGAGATCCTTGCATTGATTTAGTAGCAAACAAATTATTATTTGCAATATACATAAATATTTCACTAGTTCAAGTATTTGTGGTCAAATTCTAAATATACTTTATATAAAAAGAGTATAAATTGTTATTTCCTTATATGTACCAAACATTTTCCCGAATGACAGGTATTTCACTAATTTATTCTGCGATTTAGTTTAAATGTCTACCTTAAAGCAACAAAATAAATGTTTTCCATTTATATTTATTTATCTTCTACTAGAACCAGCAAACACTGAGCATCTGCCTAAATTCTTTATTTTTAAAATGTTTAAATTCGATTAATTTTTTATCCGCTGTTGGAATTGCAGGAGCTGGATCGCTATCCAATATTACGTAATCTTAAGCTTCTCCTAGAAGTAATGAGGACAACGATCGCAAAAATATTTTTCTGCACTTCTTGTTAATTTGTCTGGTTAATAAACGAAACAGGCCCATACCCACCACACAAAATGCTGTTTTGGAAAGACAAATGCGGCTGCATCGTCATCTTTCTCGCGGTAATAATTATCCTGATTCATCAAAAGATGGCGAAATATGCTGGTATGACATTAAAGGCATTTTTTCTACTACCTTACTAGAAAACGTCATTTTCGACCCCGGAACAAGGGAGGAAAATGGTTCTTTTCCTCCCTGAGAACAACAATTTTCCTCCCTGTAAGAAAATAACGACGTCAGAGGTAGTATACCTCCGGAGTAAAGTGCTTTTCCTCCCTTGGATATTTAATGCTATCCGCGGGAGGAAAAGCACTATTTTCCTCCCTTGGTATGTAAATAGCTATTTATTTTCTTCCAATCCATGACAACCTCTCAATCTAGGGAGTTGTCTTAGAGTCGAGGTAAATTGAACATCAGAACAAATTTTCGGACCTTCCACCATACTTCGAGCACGGAAGACCTAAAAATATTAAAAACGGTAAATATGTGGGTGTAGCGTGTAGTGGACTGAAGCACTGATTACTTTAAAAATTAACGTTTTATTTTGCAAAATTACAATAAGATTAATAATTCAGTGAAAACTCTGTCACTCCTGTCAGTCTTGTCAGGTGAATCTGCTGGTGAGCGCCCTTCATTCGGAGGGTCCCAAGAATACGGAACATGCCCCCGGCCTTGAAAGGGTTTAACTTTCAACGGGCAAAGGACAGAGGCGAATAACTGCTCTGGAAATTGTTCCATCCATAGTTTTGACGGAGGCCACTCTGCTAACGCCGTCTTTACCCTGGATGAGGTCCAGCACTCTTCCTAAACGCCATTTCATGGGAGGGATGTTATTGCCCTTGACTAAAACAAGCTTCACTGGTTTGTTTCCATTTTTGTCGTTGTTGCAGCTCACTTATATACTCGTGGTGCCAACGGTTCCAGAATTGTTCATGAACCTTTTGGACAAGTTGAAACTGTGACAGACGGTTCTCTCCTAGGTGAACAATTGAAGGTTCCAGGACGGTGGTAGGTGTTCTGCCCCATGAGAAAATTTGCAGGAGTTAAAGAGGATAGGTCATCGGGATTTGAACTGAGCGGACAAATCGGTCGGGAGTTAAGTACCGCTTCGATACGCACGAGTAGAGTATTAAAATCAAAAAAGAACAAAGTATATGATCCCAGAACTCTCCTCAAATGGAATTTAAAGCTTTTTACACCGGCTTCCCAGATTCCTCCAAAATGAGGGGAGTTTGTGGGAATAAAATGCCAGGAAATGCCTTCATTATTTATTGGTTCTGAAATCTTTGCCTGATTTTGTTGTAAAAATTCACCCATCAAGCGAAGATCCTTGTTAGCCTTAACAAAATTGGTGCCGTTGTCAGAAAACACTTCAATAGGTCTACCCCGTCGACTGACAAATCTACTAAAAGCTTGCAAAAAATCTTCTGCACTTAGAGAAATAACTAATTCTAAATGCATGGCTCGGGTGCTAAAACAAATGAATACAGCCACCCAACATTTGATTATTTTGCATCCCCTACCACGTCGATCTTTCACAGCGAAGGGACCGGCGTAATCTACACCAACTTTGGTAAAAGGCAACGCTGATTGAACCCATGCCGCAGGTAAGTCGCCCATTATAGGCTGAACCTTGCATGAATCGTACCTGGAACACCGTACGCAATCTCGCACTATTTTCCGGGCTAATGTACGACCAGAAATGGGCCAAAAGGTATCGCGAACGTGTGATAACAGCAGCTGAGGACCTGCGTGTAGGAGTCTCTCATGCTCGTGTTGTAAAATTAATTTCGTGAGATGATGATGAGGCGATAATAGAATAGGATATTTCTTGGAATACGCGTAATCAGAGTTGGATAATCGACCGCCAAGGCGTAACAAACCCTTTTCATCCACAAAGGGGTTTAGATTCAAAGTTCTACTATTGGATGGTAAATTACGCTTCATGGATAATACCGCAATTTCTTCTGGAAAAGATTGAACTTGAACCATTTTCAATATTTTATGAAAACTTTCATTTAGCTCTAATGCTGTTAAGAAACTGAAATTGCGTAATCCCTTAGCCGTTTTAGCAATGTCATGGAATCTGAGAATGTAAGCCACAGTTCGCTTTAAATGAACAACGTTGGTGAATCTCTCGAAGGGAAAATCAATTATCGGAGTGGAAGCCACCATTGAAACTTTGCGTATTTCTGGTAGCTCGTCAACCCAAATGAGGTTTACTGGCCAATCCTTCTTTTCACGGATTAACCAGGACGGACCGAACCACCAAAATTCGGATTTTAATATGTCGTTTGGTCTTGTGCCACGAGAAACGAGATCGGCGGGATTCTCCTTCGTGGGAACATGCCTCCACGAATAAGATTCGGTCAGTTGTTGAATCTCAGTGACTCGATTTTTGACAAACGGTTTTAATAAATTTGGTTGAGTGCGTAACCATCCTAGAACTATCGTTGAATCGGACCAACAGAAAACGCTATGTAATTTAACCTCAAGAATATTTGATATATTGGATAAAAATCGAGATAATAATTGTGCAGCACACAATTCAAGTTTAGGCATTGTTAATGGCTTTAAAGGAGCTACCTTTGACTTGGAACATAGCAAATGAGACTCGCGCTCTCTTTGGCTATTTGAAGAAACTGCGTATATACAAGCCCCATAGCCATTCTCAGAAGCATCGGCAAACCCATGTAAATGAATAACGGTGGGATTGTTACAAAGTACTCTTCGTTGAATTTTTAATGAATTTAATACGTTTAATTCCTGTGTAAACTCTAACCACGAATCTATGAGGTTAATTGGTAGAACTTGATCCCAGTCCAGCTTTTCTAACCATAGCTTTTGTAATAATATTTTTGCGATAATTATGCACGGACTAATCAACCCCAACGAATCAAAAATCGTAGCTATTTGTGAAGGGATGACTCGTTTAGTGATTTGATGTCTTTCGGGAACTATAATTTTGAAAACCAGGAAATCGGTATTGCATAACCACGAGAGACCTAATATTTTATCGCAATTCTCTCCTTCGGCAGAAAATTCGACACAATTTCCTGCGTTATCGGTATCTACGTCATCTAGTACCGATGAATCATTTGACTTCCATTTTCGGAGGAAAAATCCTCGCTTTTGAAATATGCTAAAAATTGTGTTACATACGTCTTTTGCTTCTTCGGGCGAATCAACGGTTGTAAGAAGATCGTCCACGTACATATCTTCTCGTATAATTCTAGCAATTTTCGGATGTTCAATTTCACACTCGGATGCCAATTCGTGTAAACATCGAATAGCTAGAAATGGGGCTGCAGTGGTGCCATATGTAACAGTGTTAAGTTGATACGTTTTTACAGGCTCATTCGGATTTTCACGCCATACTATTTTCTGCAAACTACGTTTTTCTGGGTTTATAAGTACTTGCCGGTACATCATCTTAATGTCAGCTGATATGGCAATAGATCTCATTCGAAATCGTAGAATAATAGATAGTAAATCGGACTGGATCGTAGGCCCAGTCATTTGTAAATTATTTAAAGATATGCCGGAAGAAGTTGGGGAAGAAGCGTTAAAGACTACGCCTAATTTTGTGGTTGAACTGGATTCTCGCAAAACTCCGTGGTGAGGTAGATAATATTCGGGTTTACTCGCATCGTACGCTTCATTCGTAATGTCTGTCATATGACCGAGGTTTTCGTATTCTTCCATAAAGTTAACGTATAAATTGAGGGGGGAGGACGGACCTGCTATGACCCAACCTAGACTCGTATTTTGCAAAATTGGACCTGTCTTACCTAAATTTATTTTTCCAGCTTGTAGAATGTTCCAGAACGCATCGGCTCCGATAAGTAAATCGATCTTTTGATTTTTATTAAATTCAGGATCGGCCAATTGGACATTAGCAGGAATGTTAAACATTTTTCGTTCAATAAAAACATCTGGTAAACCATTCGTGATTGTATGGAGCACAAAGCAAGAAAGATCAAATTTATATGAATTTACTGCAGAATGAATGTTTAAACAACATTTGTAACTCGCATGCGATATTTTATTGTTGATTCCAGATATAATTAAAATTGTTTTGGATTTAGGTAATTGCAACTTGCGACAAAGCTCAGATGTCATGAAACTGGATTGTGAACCACAATCGAGTAGCGCACGCGCGCTTATAAACTTACCTGTCGAATCTCGAATATTAACTCTAGCAGTGGATAAAATTGCAGTTTTTGCTGTAGCTAAATGACAACTGGTATTTTGACTATCGTTTCGAATTTCTGGCAACGCAGATTCATCTTCGTGAGTAATACCAATGGTGGTTTTCGTATCTCGCGTTGTGTGTAAAACCGTGTTATGTTTTACTCCACAAAGTTGACATCCAGACCACGAGCAATCTTTCGTTGCATGATTTCGACGCAAACAGTTATGACATAAATGTAATTTCTCTACTTTAGCAATCCTGTCGTGTACGGCTAGCTTTAAAAAATCGGGACAATGAAATAACTTATGAGTTTGTTTGCATAACAAACATAGATATTTGAAATGATTATCTCCGCTAGATTTAATTTCTTGTTCATTTCCAAGCAAACTTCTTGAAAAGCCACGTTTACTATTTCTATTTGCATTGAAATGATCGCGTTTATTACCTTGAATTTCTTTCTGATTATTGTTCATACTTATTTCAAAATTTTCCAATAAGTCAGCGCGTTCTTTTAGAAAATTCTTAAAATAATCTAGGGTACAAGAATTTCTCTGTTTCGCTCTCAATCGTTCCCACTCGCGAGACGTATTTTTATCGAGTTTACTAGAAACCGTATAGATAATTAACGTATCCCAATATTCAGTGGGCTCACCCAACTGTTTGAGGCTAACGAGATGTTTACAAAGATTGTCGCTTAAATTGCGAATTTTTGAAGCAGATTCGTCGATAATAGAGTCCATGTTGAAAATAGCGTTGACGTGATTTTGAATTAAAAGGTTTACATTGTTGAAACGTTCGCATAAAGTGTTCCAAGCAATTACATAATTAGATGCGCAAAACTCTATTGATTGAAGTACCTGCTGCGCAGACCCAATCAAAGAAGCACGTAGATAGTGAAATTTCTGGATTTCTTTAATACTGGAATTATCGTGTATAAGAGATGCAAATATTTCGCGGAAATCTAACCATGTTTGAAAAGAGCCATCGAATTTCGGCAGTTTTATTTCTGGAAGTTTTACACCAACTGTAGGATTTACATGAGAGTGTTGAGTTGAACTTAATTGATTAGAATGTACACTTCCCTCTGAGGAAATATTACATTTTTCGAATAATCCCTTTGCGTTTGACAAAATAGAATAAAATCTGTTATTAAATTCTTCGCGTTCATGTAATTGACCCTCAAAATCGTCTAACTCGCTCTCTATTTCGATTTGAATCTCGTCAAAATTTATGAGTAATGTTTCGGTATCGCTTATTCGCTGTTCAAGCTGAATCACTGTTGAACGTTCTAACTTTTCAGTCGAGCTTTGCAAGCTTTCAATAGAATTAATGTATTTTTCGAAAATTGTTAACTTTGCTTTAAGAGAACTTCGTTTCTTTATTAAGGCCTTGACCTTGTCGCTTTCTGAATCATTTCCCATTTTTACAATGATCAAAACAAAGAATCTAAACCAATAAATCTATGAAACTGTAAATCGAATGTATTATGAAAATAATGAAACTAAAATATTAACAACGTATCTATCGCATACAATAGTCGAACGTATCAAATTGTACTAAGATAAAAGCATTATGTAATCGGAAGGAACTCACCGCACAAATTCTCTTTGCTCGTCGGCTGTCGCAGAACTTTGATGGTTCCGAAATTCCGAATCGCTTTTCTACGTATTTCGGCTTTCCACTGTCTCTGGCGGGAGCCTACCGCAGCGGGGATTGGCTTTTCTCGTCTGATTTCTTCGTATTTTCGATACCACGAGTTGTATCATCCGGTTTGATAAGGACCATGTAGCGTGTAGTGGACCGAAGCACTGATTACTTTAAAAATTCACGTTTTATTTTGCAAAATTACAATAAGATTAATAATTCAGTGAAAACTCTGTCACTCCTGTCAGTCTTGTCAGGTGGATCTGCTGGTGACCGCCCTTCGTTCGGAGGGTCCCAAGAATACGGAACAGTGGGAATGTTGTGTATTGAAACTGAGTATGTTATTCCCCACCGAAATTGAAAGCACTTTGACTGCTCTGAGTTTTATCATTTCCATGTATAGGTCTTAACACACGTCTCAGGCAAGTTTGAAAAGAATAATGCACTCTTTGGAAAACATACTAAAACACTCACCCGTAAAGCTGATCACAAATTGGGAAGGACGTTATGAGGCCGAAGCTTTAATATCAAGAGCTACACTTAAAAGTAGCTTCATTTTAAATGACTGCGACTAAAAGTTTTGGATCAGATCCGACGAAAGTGGGTACATATGCCAGTTCCAGATTTATACCGGAGAAATAGAAAAAAAAATTGTTGCGAGAGATTTGATTCAGAATTTGGTAGAAAGAGGTCAATATTTATATTTTGACAACTTTTTTCATTCCATCGATCTTCAAAATAGGTTTATTTATGTCTGTGAAACAGCAACTATATATACTATTTTTCCTCCAAAAATCCATCCTTTTTCGTGTGAAGAAAATGGGTATGTTAAACTCCATTTACGAGATAAATCCAAAAAATGATGGCATTTTATATTCTGGTATTTCGTTGATGTGTCGTTGTTAAATTCTTACATTTTGCTCAATCAAGAAAGGATTTCAAGGAAATTCAATAACCTTGAAACTTTCAATGGAGCTTGGACTAATTGGAGCTAAACCTGAGCTACCAAGAAAAGGCCGAAAATGCGACGATAATGGGCAATCACTCAGTAGTTACAATCCCACAATACCTCCAGAAATTAGGTTTGATAAGTGTGCTCATATGCCAATACATGGCAAACCGAGAAGATGTGATAATTTCAGTACAAGCAATGTGCCTCATAAATCATCATAGAGAGGCTCTACATGCAACGTGGGTCTCTGTCTGGATGACAAAAATACTGTTTTGCTCTCTTTTATATCAAATAGATGTACACTTGCTTTCTGAAATATACACAATATTCACACCTTCAAAATCATTAAACTCCACTTCACCGAAATCATCAGGGATTGCCGCCATAAAGCCTCCTCCGAATGCCGAGGTTGCAGAACATACAAACTATATCTACTAATTTAGGTGGTAGAAGATATGATATGTTGTATCAAGGACCATAATCGTAAAAGAAAGAACTTTTTCTCACATTTTTCCAAATTTTAAAACAAGAGACACAATGGTTCATTCATAAAAATCCTGGAAAACCAATCTGTTATTGTTTGCAGTGATATTGAAAATAAACAACGAGTGAGAGAGAGAGAGGTATAGTCCGGTCTTTGTTTATTAAAGACAATGGTCCGGTCCTGAATGGCAGCAATGTTCAGCGTTTGTCATTTCTAATCTTTTGTGCCCAGACTCTCAAATGGCGTAGGTAAGGAACGGGTGAAAAGAACATTATAATAAAATAAAATGTTGTGTTTGTGGTTTGTTTGTTAAAACAGCTTTAGGTCCATAGATGACTACTGTTTAGAGGATAGAGGTTCATAGATTACAAAAGGGTGCTTCACATACTTATTTAAATAGGTATTTTAATAACTAATAAATTACGGATGGATGAAAGAAAGTCGGTAACAATAAAATAGTTGTTTAATATAATGTCTAAATTTATTTGACGACAAAATAGTGGCTAAAGCACTCGAGGAGCTCACAAGCAACGTCGCTATCGACTCAATAAATGCAAACAATTCATTAAATTGGGGATCCTAACAAAGGTCGTAACATAAAATTCAATGTTGTCAGAGTGTCATAATAGAAATAATTTTAAGGAAACTTTAATTGAATGTTATCATTATATAGAAGATTTACTAATAAATAAATTTATTCTGAAGGTAACTCCAGTTTAATTTTAAATTAAAGCAGTCGCTAGGAGCTATTGGAGCTGCCAAAATTTGTTCTTGATCTGTGGAATACACTTTAAAATTGTAAAATGTATCGAATTCGTTAAGTAATGACTATACGAGTATCTATTGTAAAAGAAACATGATACAATAATTATGATTAATATAGTTTTATTAATTGTTATAGGTGGTGTCTCTGGCTCTGTATTTTTACTTCATTGCAGCTCTGTTAGGAAGACAATTTGTGCCATTCGCCGCATCAGATATGAAAGGGAAACTGGAGGAGCCCGATATGTACTTTCCTTTTTTCACAGCCCTTCAGGTAAGAGCTTTTATGTCTTATTAAATATATTAGCAGTAATTACCTACGTTAGTCTGTCGAAACTTAAGAGTTTATAGCAAAGCTCGAAATGGCTTAGCGCTGTGTTCCGAAATCGGGAACGAATAATTTTGTAATACATCCCATGTCAAAATTTTGTAGCAGGAAAGTGTCTATTTCACTAAACCACAGGGAACCATATTATCATAATATTCTTAATAAGTTAATGGTATTTTCATTAAACGTTATTATAAATCCAAAATCAAGGTAGAATTCTTTCTCTTTTTCCTTTAATCAGTTTAATCTGATAGATCAAATTAATAATCTTATTGGCGTACGAAGGGCTGAATACATTGATTAGTCAAATTAAAAGTGCGTTCAATTAATGCCGTCTGAGTCATATAAGTCCAAATACGAATAATTTTTTAGCGTTGACACTAGAACATTTTTTCGTTTTAGAGCTTCTTGCAGCATCGCTTGATTTTGACTTTATTAGTTGCTGATTATATCAACTAACTAGGTAGTAATTATTGATCCTAGTGAGTCAAGACTTTTAGAAGAGGTGGGGCGATGAGTGTTAGGGTACTTTAACACAAAGGCATAAATGGAATAATAATCACGTATCCAACCCTATAAAAGTGGATATGTTGGTGGTTTCAAAAATTAAATTAAGTTAACTTTTAAAATGGAAATATGGTACGGTTATTAAACTACATCCTGGACCTGATGGTGTTTGTCGGGTAGTAATTATTATCAAAACTGCTCAAAGAATGTTTCAGCGTCCTGTGGCAAAAATATGCCCATTACCTCATCAATAAACATTAAATCAAATAAAAAAATCGATTCTTTTATAACAGGTTTTTGCTTATTGTTGTTTTAATTTTTACTTAATTTAAAATACCGGAAGGTGTTTTAGTGGGCGGAAATGTTTGGGATTCAATTAATTTTCTGTCTTTTTGTAAACTCATTATTTAGATTTCTATGTTTTGTACATTTAACCAATTCGTCAATGTCATATCCTATGGACACGCGTATTACGTGTAAATGCTATGAATGATTGTGAACCGTTCGAAAAATAAGAATCATCTGTATCGCAGTATTATTTTTCTGCAAATCAACAAAATGTGGGTCTCCGGTCCAGTAAGTTGCCATTTTTCGAAAGATTCCGTCTGCAGCTTGGGAGCGCTTTTCTATATAAATTCACTGTTTGTTTGGATATCGAGATAGGTACGTGTTTGCTTCTTAAAGGTAGATGATTTCACATAATATGGTGGGAAAATAATCAGGTGATCAGGCACTTTTGAGTTTTCAGGGACTCGTTAAATATTTGGGTCGGAGGTACCTATATTCTGGTTTTGTCATAATGATTTCGCTACTGGTCAATATTTTATAATTTTACCTAACAAGTGCGAAAAGCAGTACTTTTCCGCACTCGACGGCAATTGGTCAAATGACGTGACGCGAAGTTTGGTCAGGCCGTTAAGGGCGTAAAAGAAACTTTTTTTCATGGTTGGTACAAAATGTCTTCTACGAGGGAAAAATTTTAATACTAAATAATTAAAGAAAACGGGCACTATTTATGTGTTAAATGAAAATTTTGCTTTTCAAAAAATCCTGCGGAGAACAGTGCAAAAAGTGTACTTTTTTGCACGCTCGAAGAAAAAAAATATATAAAATGAAGATTTTCAAATATCGCAGTCAAAGCTAATCTCTCAGCGACAGTGATTGCTTTCCCCACGAAACAGACTCTGAAATAGATAAGAGGGAAGATAATGGTGTCCAAGAATGCACTGCAGAAGGTGATGAAGGACGCGGGGTAAGATTTTATTATGAAAAATATATATATACAATGGTCTGCAATTTCTTCCACCGCTAATATCAATATAATAATTTCTTTTGTCTGGCCTAAAAGGTCAATCCAAATATGGTAATGTATCTACCAATATGGTTCTCTTTATTCACAGAAGAAATGGAAGGAGAAATTATTTTACTTCTAGAAATTCGACAGAAATATAAGGAATAGAATTCAGAGAACTAACAATGCAAGAGTTTTTTTGCCCATTCCTGGCAATTTTGTACTGTGTCCACTTTTCAAGTCACATGATGACGACTTATAGGGGCTGTTTTCAAATGGTCTGCAATTTCCTCAACCACCAATATCAATATAAGGACAGGAAAACATAATCTAATACATTTTTTAACTGACCTAAAGGGTCCATCCAAATGTGGTAATACTGCTGAATATCTACCAATATGGTCCTCTTTATTCACAAAAGGAATGGACCGAGAAATCATTTTACTTCTAGAAATTCAACAGAAACATAAAAATTCAGACATAATAGAATCAGAGAACTAACAAATAGTTTCGACCATTCCTGGCAATTTTGTACTACTGCGTAGTTTTCAAGTCACATGATTAAGATCTAGAGGAGCTGTTTTCAACAGACAGAACAGGAAGAGGTAGAAATGGTCTGCAATTTCTTCCACCACTTATTAGTGGAGGATAAGGATAAGGACGAGAGAGCATAATCTAATACATTTTTGTCTGGACTAAAAGGTCCGTCCTAATGTGTTAATGCTGCTGAATATCTACCAATATGGTCCTCTTTATTCACAGAAGAAATGAAACGTTAATTATTTTACTTCTAGGAATTCAAAAGAAATATAAAGGTCTGGACAGAATAGACCTGAGAGAACTACCAATAGGAGAGTTTCGATCATTCCTGGCTATTTTGTACTACTGCCCAGTTTTCAAGTAAATTTTTCTTTCAACTTTGTTCACTCTCAGTTTCAGTTTCTTCTAACGTGAGGGGAAAGTAATTAAATAAAATATGGCGATAGTAAAGAGCGTCGCAAAGTGTAGCATGGGCATTTTTCTTAATCCGAAGACCATTCGAAAAAATTCAGAATGTTATTGTTCTACATTAAAAGCTGTTTTAACTATTGAATTAGCATGCATTTCCACTTGATGAAATCCAAAGGAGGGCTAAAGTTGTAAAATTACTTCCCTAATTTGTCTTAAATATCAATGATATTAATTATGTAGTAGATAACGGTCATCAATAACTTTTCTTATATTTTAAGGCAATCTACTACCATTCGCCACTTATTACTGCTTGTGGCGTTAATGTGGCAATGTCCCTATCATGGCCTACAAAATGGTCTAATTATGTTTTCTTCTAACATTTTTGTTATTTATTTATTCACTTTTTATTTGTGAATATTAGGATTTCGATATGTTTTTGTCTGTACCGGAATTTAGTTTTTGCTTCTTATTTCGTGTTTATGATTTGAAAATTTATTTATGTATTATTTGTTTTGTGAAATATTTTAGGAAAGCCATTAACAAGTTTTTGTAATGAATCTATTTCTTCAATATTTAAATTAATAGTCCTAAAGGATTACTTATATAGTCGTTATTTGTGTAATGAGTTCTTTCACTTATTTGTTTTCTGTTATATTTAAAAATTATTTTCCTCAAATAAAGTGCTATTTTTAGCAATATCCTCAATATGATAAATTATCGTAAAAGGTTGATTTGTTCAGTTATGGGCCTCTAATGGTAACTGTTGGAGGAATATTATAATCCTTTCTTTCTAAACAAGAGATTAATAGTCGTGTAATTGAACTGAGTTGGCTGATATTTCTAATATTTGAGTATCGAAACCAGTTCTAAATTGAAAAGGAATAGAGACGCATGTTGTTAAATTATGATATTATTCCATCAAAATAATCATTAAAAGGATACATAAACATTGCAAAATTATTATTAACGTTAAATTCATATAAAATTGATAGGTACGTTGATTTTACCTTGGGTTTTTCTCGTTCCCATACATGTAGTTAATTTATTTCGCGAATTAATTATATAATTCTTGATGTATTCTTCCGCTTCCAGTGTTAATTAGTAATTTACAAAGTGGCCATTTATTTGTATATACGGTAATTGGGTTCAAGTAAAGATTGATTGGTTTGTTCCGAGACTGACGCATGAAAATTTTTGTCAATCATTTGAGACACATTTTCATTGTATTCTTGGAAACATGTATAATTATGTTGAACAATTAATTTTGGTTTTCAGCATAATCAATATGTTGTAAATCGTCATTGTTCTCATAACTTTCTGGATTTTGTTCGGAATCAATTGAAATGAAGTGCATAGGTACTCCTGCCCGATTCGTACTCTTATCCGCCTTTCTCCTATAGTGTCCCTTAATATTTCTCCTGAAATATTAAGATAAATTTTCTTTTATAGTTTCGCTTGATCAGAAGCTGAATATTTCAGTAAAACTAAATTTCAAAAATTCCTCCATGGTTTTATACGTATATCTTTCCTGTAAAGAATGATGATCTGCCCCAATATAATTTCAGAAAAGCTAATTTCCTAGCTATGTATGAGCAAATGTCGAACACTGACTCGTCGCCTGTAGTGCTTCGGTCTCGTCTCGTCTCGTCTCGAAATTCGAGACCGATACCGAGACGAGACTAGGAATTATAACTCGAGACCAAGACCGAGACTTCAAAGTTCGAGACCGAGAGTCGCGTCACGCCAGTCTCGATAGTCTCGTGTCTGGAGTATTGAAATTAAAATAATTTATGAGTAGGATAGTACGAAAATAATGTTTTTTTTTTAATTATAGGTAACGTAGAAAAAATTAAAAAATATTTAAGCACACGAAAATCAAAGAAATCTCGGAAAGTATGTACATATCAAAAGTACAATTTACTAGTTGCCTACCTATATTTATGAGTAACACAAAAATAGTATATTATTTTATATGGAGGAAAAGTGATACTTTTCATGGCGCGCTCGTGTTTAACAGCCGAACGAAGTGAGGCTGGTAATAGAGAGCAAGCCATCAAAAGTAACTTTTCCTCCAAATAAAATATGCTGTTTTTTCTTCAAATGTCGACAAATTAATGCAAAAACATCTCTTTTTAATAGTAATAATATCTAATTATTATTAAAGATGTGGGTTCGCAAGGCGGCTTAGACCGGTGTCGGTGAATAGGCACAGGTTGTTGCTATAGTAATGTAACATAAAGCTGTCAGTGGACACTGTCCACAATAATTATTTTTTAAGATTGCGTCTCCGATTGCGTTTTAATTCCGTATTGATAAGCAGTTATTGAGTAAGTTCGATTATATAATAACCAATTTGTTCCTAAATTAGTGATTTTTAGAAATGCAGTCACAAATTGAGTGATAAATACAAATTGTAGTTTAATAAATCTTGAGTTGTTGACGCTTATTTTGTTGTCTGTATGTATCTATGTTGCTATGACAACACTTTTACCTCCGCCGGCGGAAAAGTGAAAAGTAAAGCTCCGGCGGAGGAAAAACGAAACTTCACGGCCGCCTACACAGTCGAGTAATGACGGATTTACTGACGTTTGAAGAAAAAATTATTTATCTGAAAAAACCCAAAAAATCTAATTATTATTCATTAACGTGGTAAGATCCCAAAATAGATCGAATTTATAATACCGATTCTTGGAAGGTTTTCAAAAAAAACGAAATTTTTTTTTGAAGTGCACGAGATTCTCGGCGAGACCGAGACCAAGACCGAAGCCACAAAATGTCTAGTCTCCGCGAGACCGAGACGAGACTCGAAGACTCGAGACTTTGCGAGACCGAGACCTCAATAGTCTCGTCTCGTCTCGGTAAGACCGAAGCACTAGTCGCCTGTTCTCAATTGCACAGATGAGGGTAACTCATGTCAGAGTCTTTATGAGATTCTAAATACCATATTCGCTACCTGTGCACCACTCAGTGCCGCGGCGTAGGCGCTTTCCTCCATGGTTTATCAAGGAAATATTGACACTATATTCAAAAAAGAAAAGGCCTATCATGCCTTTAAAACTCATAAATCACCATTTTACCTCCCCAGGTACAAATCATTGTGCAGCTTAGTTCAATCGAGCTCCGACAAGGCTTACAGGGAATATTTCCGGCGTGCCGAGACAAGCATAACTTCTGATCCCTCAAACTACTGGTCTTTTATTCAAAGCAAGAGAGCTCAATCCCGCATTCCAGCCTCTATGAAAGACACTAATCACTCTTACCACCCACCCCAATGTGTCGTTTCGGCTTTGTTCAACTATATCCAAAGTGTGTACAAAGACTCCCACCAGCCTGCAAATATTGATCCGTTGACGGATTGCCGCCAATAACTACTGATGATATAGTTGTAGCAAGCAAAAATCTTAAAAACAAGATCACCTCTGGCCCAGACGACATCCCCAGCTTCATTGTTAGAGACTGTTCCATCGTTTTGTGCGAGCCACTGTGTCATATCTTCAGTCTGATCCTGAACGGGGCATGTTTCCAGAAACCTGGAAGGTGGCAAGGGTCTGTCCCCTTCATAAGAAGGGCGATTCAACAGTAATTGAGAATTATCGTCCTATCTCCATCCTATGCAACTTCTCCAAAATATTCGAGATTATCCTGCACAAATTTCTTCTCCAAGATCAAAAACAAGCTTTCTGTCGAGTAACATGGATTTTTCTCAAAGGGGTCATGTATTTCTAATCTGTGTTCTCTCTAGCATTGTGTCTGCGAGGCTCTCAATGACAGGAGCCAAGTCGACGTAATCTATACGGACTTGCACCAAGCGTTTGATCAGATGGATCATTACGTATTATTACAAAAGACATACAGTCTATTTGGTTTTTCAGACAGTCTCATCCTACTCCTAAAATGATATCTTTTGGATCGAAGGTAGTTTGTCGAGATTGAGGGCTTTACATCTGACACATTTAGACAAACCTCGGGAGTATCTCAGGGTTCCAACCTTGGGTCCCTTCTATTCAATATATTTGCTAACGATCTAATTCGCAAGATTGACTGTTTAAAGCTGGCAAGTCTTCAACCGCATTGACACCTTTGCAGACTGTCTTCACTTGCAGGTTAATGTGACGCTGTTAGCAAGTAGCGAGTGATCTGAACGTGTAGTGATTTGATCTGAACGTCCCAAAATTTAGGGTCATTAGCTATCATAGAGTAAAAAGTCCCATCGTCTTCAACTATTCCATTAGCGGCACTGTCTTGGATAAGATCAACGATCAACTGGCAGGGATCTTGGCATAGTGTTACGAGAAATTTAAATGTATTCCTCATATAAAGCAGATGGTGGCTGGTGCGTCACGAATGTTGGGCTTTCTAATTTGAAATTGTAAACAGTTTACCAACATATTTGTCATCAAACTGCTTTATCACTCCTTCGTTAGAACATTAGAACAAGGCTGGATTGTGGGTCACTTGTATGGTGACCGTTGTATGATTGCCACATTGATTCGGTGGAGGATCTGCAGAGGCTATTTCTCAAGTATCTTATGTTCAGAAAGGACGGTATCTACCCAGACAGAGGGTTTGATCATAACCCTTTATTGTCGCAGAGACGCACAATCGGTGACATTCTTTTATAAGCTTCTCCACGATGTGATCGATTGTCCCTTTCTTTTGGAGAGTATACCATTTCATGTACCGCGTTTAGAAGCTAGATGGTCACCTACGTTCACTCTTAGATTGGCGAGATCTAATATTCTGTACCAGAGCACCATTCACAACATGTGCAAAAATTGCAATCTTGTATCAAACGCCTGTGATATACATACCAGCAGCTTGTCTAACGTCCTGACACACCTGCGTGAGGCGTCTGGTGTTCCACCTTAACTGTATCTCCACATTCTTCATCTTCATTTTTCATCTGTATTTCCCTTGTTTTCATTCCCTTCTTATTTGACACTTCTTATTTTGGTTGTTCTTAATTTGTATGTGAATTTCCTGTAATTGGGCGTTTGCCTGTTGGAAATAAAGAGCTTATTATTATTATTATTATTATTATTATTATTATTATTATTATTATTATAATGCTACACAGTTAAAACCTAAATAATTTATGGTTTACTGATTTGCTAACTTTGTATTGCGTTTTTCAGTTCTGTTTTTACATCGGATGGCTGAAAGTCGCAGAAGTCCTTATCAATCCTTTCGGTGAAGATGATGACGACATAGAGCTTAACTGGCTAATTGACCGGCATATCAAGGTAAATGTCTTAAATATATTATGCTCTATATATGGAAGGAAAAAAAACTATAGGGTGTTAGTGTGACCATGTTACAAACTTCTAGGGCAGATAGTACTCATGAAATAAGTTGATATGAACATGTGTCAGAAAGCTCTTCCTCAGGGAGTTAGAGCCCTTTGAAGATGGCCTTCATAAACTAGTTTCGTTTTATAGCTCCGGAAGTACTTCAGCTACCACAACCAATTTTGGGACATAAATTACTGTATATTATTATAATTATTTGAGCCTATTGGAGAATGTTAACTTTAACCAGGAGCGTGCGAACCACGAGGTACTTGTGTAAATTTGACCCCATTCCTCTAAGGCTTCAATTTCTTGCCGTTCTGATTTCAGATTATGATTTTGCTATACCTTTTACATAACAAGTGTACTCTTGGTAAAAAAAAGTTAGATCAAAAGAGCAATGAGGTTCCGTACAGACATTAAGGTCCTAGAAATAAATTAAATCAGCCTTATTTAAGGTAAATATTTGGAATTAGTGACGTATATACAAACATTTTTTGTTCTAAAAAATTTGAGGAATTATTAATTTCCTGACTCGAACTGGAGTTTCATAAACAATATTTTTCATAAGCCCCAGAGAAAAAAATCTAAAGGGGTTAGGTCTGGAGAGCGCGCTGGTCGCCAATCCAACGACTTCTAAAATTTTCACTTAGGTACTCGCAAACATGCAGTGAAAAATTAACCATAACTTCTGTCGTATATTTAGAGGCAACACATTTCTTAAAATATGTAGATAAATAGTACCATTTAACCGAGGAGGCAACATTAATCGTTCTTCAACAATGCCGGCCCACATATCAACCGAGAACATATGTTGAGACCCTCTTATGAAAACACCATGAAGGTTTTCCTCAGCCCACACATGCCTATCAAAGGACTCTAGCGCTTTCGGACCCATGTTCATATGAACTTTTTTCTTATTTTTTGTCTTATTTCATGTGTACTATCAACCCTAGAAGTTTGACATGGTCACATTAACGACCTGTATAAGGTATACCTAATTCACGATCAAAGCAATAGCAAATGAAATCCTTAAAATCTAACATTTCTTGAAATGGCATGTAAGTAAGCACAGGATTACCTAGTAGTAACGTAAGCTAGGTTTAAAATTCTCAAGCAGGAATCGGTTGTAAACTTCTGTAAATAGCGCCATCATAATTATAATTAATTTAAATATGATAAATCCTCTAATCTTTATATAGCAAAATGCTCTTTTTTAACATTAAAATTCTACATTCGATCGAGGAACAACTCAATTATATCCAACGAGAGCACTTTCATATATTCCTTTACCAACGAATGTGGCAAGACAAAATATTGTAATCTATTCAGAAATGTTTTGACAGCACACAACCTCAATTATATCGCACAGAGCAAGTGCAAAGACCATTTATATGTGTACAGAGAGGACACAATATTTTCGTAAGTAAAATATACCTCTGTATAACAGCCTCTACCTGTTATGCACGTATCCACCCTATACTTTACGGAACACAATATATAAAAATGGATAAAGGGGACATTTTCGGCCAAGTAGCGGATATGGAGAATAACCAGAACTTATATTAAAATATATTTTTTTGCTATATTCTTCATTTCAAGTAGGAGTGTATTATTATTAAAAAGAGTTACCGAAGGGAAAATAACAAGTGCTTTCACTGTTTCTTCAATGGGGTTGTCTAGATCCCAACGAACTTAAGGGGGTCCTAAACGATCAATAATATTGTCAATACTCGGTAGAAATATTGATCGTCTAGGAGCGTACTGAAGCGTTCTACCAATATTGACGGATATTGAAAATTACATTTTCTGCCAATATTGATTAAATGTTTGGACTTCTAGAAGGTCCATTGTTAATATTTCCTCCAATATCAGTTGCTTGTTAGATAGTCGCGAACTGAGAACATGACTGACCCATTGAGCTCCCCTTCAGGTTTTCGTTTGGGATCGCGATTTCATATCCCTGCTTATAGCGCCTTATCGCGATTATCCGAAATTCTGGAGTGTGAAGTCGAAAGATTACTTAACAAAAACGAGATAGCAATGGAAATGCGAAAACTTGTTGCTTTAAACCAAACCAAATCCAACAAGGTCTATAAACATAAGAAAGATATCCCAGAACCCTATGCTTCGTGGTACTATGAAGATCTGATGTTCATACCAGTTGGAGATAGAAGAAACTCAAAGTTTGGAGGTGAGTATAAAATCTTCAAGTACTGATTCTATTCATATTAACCTAGAGGACTGATATTTTCTGTTATGTTCATGTTAAACTGATATGTTGCTTTGACAATTGCCATGAGCACAATGCTGTAGTATTCTTTATAGTTGTAGGGGATTAGTATCGATACATGCTTGCCATACCTGGGCCAGTTGAATCCAATCCTCTGTAGACTTGGGTACCTAACAAAAACTGTCACTACCTTCCTTCGCAAACAGTTAGGAAATACTAACTGGCGAAAACCCCGCAGTGATTTCCATTCCATATCAAAATTTCTTAACACTACTTCTAGGACTGCCCTTTAATAAATGAATTACTGTTCAATATGTTTCTTTTATTAACATAGTTTTTAGGTTTTTTATTTTTACTAGTTTGTTTTTCATGTTGTCAGGGCCAGACATTAACTGATGAACTATCGCCTACAACTTCAGCTGATCAGCAATCGTCATCCCCTACTGGTCTTCCTTCTCCAACAAAGATGATGAAACAATCTTCATAAGATTGTACTCAGGAACTATATAGTTGGTTTAGCTACTGCATATTTCAAATAACTTGAAAGTGAGTCGGAAATAGTAGCTAGAGGATGAGCTATCAAACTGAGCAGATTGGCTCCAGACCAGAAATGTTTAACAGCTAAAATTATTAATGGCACCTTGTTTGAAGCAGGACTGGGCACATTAGCATCGTATGGAGTGCGGTGTTTAACGCTATCGCAAATCCATCTTCATCATCTTGTTACCTTCGCATTTCGTATCATCAGCACCTATCTACGTGTCACTGTACTCTTCTTCAAGCTACGAACCATCTCCCTCACCCAACGAATTACCACAATATGAATCACGCAACATTATATAATTATATGGATTCTAATACTCAGCACATACAAGAAGCCTTTCCAGTCCAGAAAATCCTTCAACAACCAACCATCTGGAGCCTGCTGATGGAGAAACTGCGGGAGATTTTTTTTTTAATTTTCTTCATTTTAAGCTAATGATCTAATGATTTGGTAATAATTTCCATTGACAAATACCTAAATACTTTGTAATTCTGTTTACGTCTTTTTTAGTAAAACTTTTAAACTGCTTATAATACTTTGCAGTCTGGTTCTTCTTGTGCTTATCTTCTATTTAAAAGAAAGTACATTTTTTTTTACTCTGGACCATAAGGTCTAGAGTCTAGAAAAATAATGAAAAACTAATACATACCTGAATGTTGGATCTTATTGCTTGCATCATTGATTCGCAAGTTTCTATAACGATGTTTTCCATATAAACTTTATGATTTCCAAATCAATTCCGGATGCTAGATATCTCAATGTTATAGCAAGTTTTGGCTTGCAGGGACAGCTTCGCGCATAACAATGTTTTTCAGGATGTTTGGCCTGACTAGCTCTAATAAAGTTTGAAAGCGTCCTTCGTTAACTCGAAGAAAATATAGTGCTTTGTTTCTGTAGAATGCAAAAAATTCAGCAAATGTCCGTGTGTGAAGCTGCTTCTCAGCTTGTACCGTTTTTTTTTATCTTTTTCTTTGTTTTTTTTTTGTTCCTATGTGTTATTTAAAAAACACAACATCAGCTGTCTTCCCTCAAACTGAAAACAAGGAATGAATCCAATAGGAAGTTTTTATACATAAATTACAAGTTGAATAGGTAGTTCTAACGCACGTATATCTGAAACAACAGGTTTCTCTCTCATTATATTTTTTTGATGACGATTATTGTGAAATTCGCTTGTATTATTTAAAAAATACATCAGCTGTCTCTCCATCAAACTGCAAACAAGAAATGAATATAATAGAAATTTTTATATATACATTACAAGTTTAAATATACATTACAAGTTTTATATATACATTACAAGTTTTCTTGATTTCTTCCTCATTATATTTTTTCGATGACGATTATTGTGAAATTCGCAGGTATTATTTAAAATACAAATCATCAGCTGTCTTTCCCTCAAACTGAAAACAAGGAATGAATCTAATAGAAAGTTTTTATACATAATTTACAAGTTAAATAGGTACTTCTAACGCACATATATTTGAAGCAGCCGGTTACTCTCTCATTTTATTTTTTTGATGACGATTATTGTGAAATTCCCATGTATTATTTAAAAGATACATCAGCTGTCTCTCCTTCAAACTGCAAACAAGGAATTAACCTAATTGAAAGATTTTGCAGATAAATTACAAGTTAAATAGATACTCCTAACG
>MU185353.1:39186-69484 GCA_016904865.1 Pissodes strobi
TGCAAACAAGAAATTAACCTAACTGAAAGATTTTGCAGATAAATTACCAGTTAAATAGGTACTCCTAACGCACGTCTATCTCAAACAACAAGTTTCTCTCTCATTATATTTTTTCGATGGCGATTATTGTGAAATTCGCGTGTATTGTTTAAAAAGTATATCAGCCTCCCTCAAACTGAAAACAAAGAACGATTCTAATAGAAAGATTTTATAGATAAATTACAAGTTAAATAGATACTTCTAACGCACGTATATCTGAAACAACAGGTTTTTCTCTCATTATATTTTTTTGATGATGAATATTGTCAAATTCGCGTGTATTATTTAAAAAATACATCAGCTGTCTCTCCCTCAAACTGAAAACAAGGAATGAATCTAATAGAAGGTTTTTATACATAAATTACAAGTTAAATAGGTACATCTAACGCACGTAGATATGAAATAACAGATTTTTCCCTCATTATATTTTTTCGATGACGATTATTGTGAAATTCGCAGGTATTATTTAATATACAAAACAGCAGCTGTCTTTCCCTCAAACTGAAAACAAGGAATGAATCTAATGGGAAGTTTTTATACATAATTTACAAGTTAAATAGGTACTCCTAACGCACGTCTATCTCAAACAACAAGTTTCTCTCTCATTATATTTTTTCGATGGCGATTATTGTGAAATTCGCGTGTATTATTTAAAAAATACAACATCAGCTATTATATCTCCCTCAAACTGAAAACAAGAAATGAATCTAATAGAAAGTTTTTATAGATGAATTACAAGTTAAATAGATACTTCTAACGCACGTATATCTAAAACAACAGGTTTTTCTCTCATTATATTTTTTGATGATGGTTATTGTCAAATTCGCGTGTATTATTTAAAAAATACATCAGCTGCCTCTCCCTCAAACTGAAAACAAGGAATGTATCTAATAGAAAGTTTTTATACATAAATTATAAGTTAAAGAGGTACTTCTAACGCACGTAGATCTGAAACAACAGATTTCTCCCTCATTATATTTTTTCGATGACGATTATTGTGAAATTCGCAGGTATTATTTAAAATACAAAACATCAGCCATCTTTCCCTCAAACTGAAAGCAAAGAATTAATCTAATAGAGTTTTTATACATAATTTACAAGTTAATTAGGTACTTCTAATGCACGTATATCTGAAACAACCAGTTTCTCTCTCATTTTATTTTTTTGATGACGATTATTGTGAAATTCCCTTGTATTATTTAAAAGATACATCAGCCTCTCCCTCAAACTGCAAACAAGGAATTAATCTAATAGAAAGTTTTTGCAGATAAATTACAAGTTAAATAGGCACTCCTAACGCACGTATAACTCAAACAACAAGTTTCTCTCTCATTATATTTTTTCGATGGCGATTATTGTGAAATTCGCCTGTATTATTTAAAAAACACAACATCAGCTGTCTCGCCCTCAAACTGAAGACAAGGAAGGAATTTAATAGAAAGTTTTGATACATAATTTACAAGTTAAATAGGTACTTCTAACGCACGTATATCTGAAAGAGCAGATTTCTTTCTCATTATATTTTTCGATGACGATTATTGTGAAATACGCGTTACAGTGGAAACCCAAATCCGAACTGAAAAAATCTCGAAATTCACAACAAAAATACTACTGAAACAGCCTTCCAATCATGTAGCACGAATATTTTTGCCCGAATGAGTATTGGTAAGAATGTTGATGCGTTTAAACGAAGCCTATTGATGCGAGCGTCAATATTGAAGCAAATATTGGCAATATTATTGATATTTTAATGTCTAGGCGCTCCTTTTCATATAAAATTCAATAAAACGTCACTTTTCTGAGAAAAGTCCCAAATTATTAAAATATGCAAAACTTGTAACACGATAATAAATAAAGATACATAAATTCTCATAACAAAAAATCATCTCCTGGGATAAGTTATCACCGTAATGTTACAGATAAGAATGAAAACAACAGTCCCTCACCGAGATTTTTCAGACTTATAAGAACTATATCGTTTCTGAGCAGCATGGTCTTTACAAAAGACGCTCAACTACCACTAACCTCACAGTATATCAATTTTTTTTAGTTTTTTCAATCGAGACAGACGATTAGGTTGACTCCAATTACACCGATCTATCTAAAGCATTTGACAGCGTTTGTCATCCGCTTCGAATTAGGAAATTCTCAGAGATTGGAGTCACGGGTGGCTATTTAGCATGGATCGGTTCCTACCTCTCTGAGCGTCGTCAACGTGTAGAGGTTTGTAGACGTCCTTCACGCGAGTTTTGCGGAGTACGTCAGGGTTCACACATTGGACAGGTGCTCTTCTTGTTGTTTGTTAACGAGTCGTCCCGCGTCCTGTTAAATGCGGACGACTTGAAGTTCTACAACACCGTCGGTCCATGTCATGCGAATGGTTTGCAGTCTGATCTCGATGAATTCGCGTCCTGGTACTCTTCTAACTTTTTGAGAATCAACATTTCTAAGTGCAAATCTTTAAGCTTCTACAACTGTAGAAATCCAATTGTGAGTATTTACAGCATAAACAATTAATTTATTGAAACCGTGGAATCTGTCAATGATATGGGTGTGACATTTGATTGTAAGCTATCCTTTAATCAGCATATTCTTCTTCATCTGATGCCGTCTTCTCATTGAAGGTTGGCGACCACATTTCTGAATGCGTCTCTGTCTCGTGCCACATGGGACAGTTCTTCAACATTCATTCCTGTCCATTCTCTTATATTACGAAGCCAGGATTTTTTTTCTTCCTATTCCCTTCTTCCCCTCTATTCTTCCCTGCATTATGTTTTGCAGCAGTACGTATTTGTCGTTGCGCAGAATATGACTTATGTATGCTGTTTTACGGATCTTGATAATCTTTATTAGTTTCCTTTCATGTCCGATGCGTCTCAATACTTCTTCGTTCGTTATTCTATGTGTCCAGGGTATCCTTAGCATGCGCCTATAAATCCACATCTCGAATGATTCCAGCTTTTTGACAGTTTGGTCTTTTAAGGTCCAGGTTTCTACCCCGTACAATAACACTGACCACACATAACACTCCATAAACCTTAGTCTAATTCGCAGGCATAGACTTCCATTTGTAAATCTAAACATTGAAGAGTAAGCAATAAATGTCTTTCGAGCCATTTCTATTCTGATCTTGATTTCTTCATCTGGATCCAGTAAGTCATTAATGATTGTTCCAAGATATTTGTATTTTTGAACCCGTTCTACTTGTTTTCCATTAAGTGTGATAACAGGGTGAATATTCGGGTTTTTACTTATTACCATGAATTTCGTTTTTTCTATATTAATGGTAAGTCCTACTTCTTCGCATGCTCGGTTAACCCTCCCTAGTAGGGTTTGCAGGTCTTCTGCACTCTCTGCCATCATTGCAGTATCGTCTACGAATCTAAGATTATTGATGTATCCCTCCAATATTCACCCCTTCTTCTATTTCCTCCAGCGCCCTCCGAAACACAAACTGAGAGTACAAATTAAACAGTTGCGGGGACAGGACGCAGCCTTGTCGGACGCCTTTTTGGATTTTGATTTTGTCCGTTTCCATATCTTCAACCCGCACTACTGCTGTTTGGTTAAAGTATAACTTCTTCATTATACGTATGTCGCTTTGATCCAGGTTGATACTTTTTAGGTTCTCGATAAGTCTGTCATGTTAGACTTTATCAAAGGCCTTCTGGAAGTCGATGAAACAGGCGAATATGTTTTTATTGTACTCTTTACACTTCTATAGCATTACTTTAAGAGCGAACAGAGCTTCTCTAGTTCCGAATCCCTCTCTGAAACCAAACTGCATCCCATCCTGTTGTTCTTCACATTTGCGGAATATTCTCTGTTGGATAATATTTAGGAGGATTATTAAAGTGTGGCCCATCAGGCTGATCAACCTGTATTCGTCGCATGACTTTGGGTTGTTTTTTTTTTTAGGTAGCGGAATAAACACTGATTTAAGCCACTCTCTTGGAATATCCCCTGTTTCATATTATATTCTATTTAGAAACTCTGTAAGGCTGGTCAAGTTTCTGTCGTCCAATGCTTTCCACATCTCTATCGGAATGTTATCAGGTCCCACAGCTTTGTTGTTTTTTGCTGTCTTAATCGCATACTCCACTTCCGATTTAAGAATATCTAAATGTTCCGCCTGTCGATCTTCCTCTCTCGAATCTTCTCGTTCCGCTGCAAACAGGCTTGTTACGTATTCTTCTCCAGGTTCGCTTTTTATATTCCTCAGTCAGCTGAATATCTCCCTGTATGTTTCTTGTGACCATTGGTGTTTTTTTTCTCGTATGCCCTGTAAGTTCTTTTAACTTTTTATGCATATTAAAGACATCGTGTTTGTTATTTAGTTCCTCTATTTCAGGGCAATTTTCTTCCATCCATTCTTCTTTGGCCCTCATTATGTCATGTTCTATTTGTCTTTTTAATTGTTGGTATCTTTCTTTGTTGGTGTTTTTGTGTTTACGCGTTTCTTCCATAAGGTTAATGATATCCTGATTCATCCATGGTTTTTTCGCTGTTTGATCCCTTCTGCCCACGACTTGTTCCCCTACCTTTAGCATTGTTGTTTTAACCTTGTTCCAGGCAGTATCAATGTTTGTCGTTGATGTTTCGTATAGATCCCTCGCAATTAATGCGTTGAACTGCGTTTGGCATGGTTCTTTTTTGAGTTTTTCCAAGTTCACTTTCTTTGGTCTTATCGATCGTTGCAGTTTCCTCAATCTCACTTTTACACTGGCCAACAGTAAGTTGTGGTCAGTATCACCGTCCGCACTTGGCTATGTTTTTACGCTTTTTATGCTGTTTCTAAACCGTCTGTTGACACATATAAAATCTATTTAATTTAATAAGATTGTTTTCATTGTCGCCAGGTGATGTCCAGGAGGGAGCAGTTGATATAGAAGGTGTTTGTGATGACCAACTCTTTTTCCTGGCAGCACTGTATGTCTGTCGCCTCTTTCGTTTCTATCTCCTAGTCCAAAATCACCCACAACATTGCTAACTCTGCCTTTACGAACTTTGGCGTTAAAGTCTCCCATGATTATATTGAGTTCGTGCCTCTTCAGGTTTTTGGTTTTTCATCCAAATCTGAGTAGCTTTTCTATAGTTTGTTCATCGCTGTCGGCTGTAGGAGCGTATATCTCTATAAGGTTTGTATTTATTGGGCTGGTGCATATTTGCATCAACATCATTCTCTCATTGAAGGGTATGAAGTTAGTGACGTGTTGTTGAAGCTCTTTTTGATCATAATGCCTACACCATGACTGTGTTCTCCGCTGTTACATCCTGAGTAGTATAACACCACATCGTCATGCTTGCATTGTCCTGCGTTTGGCCATCTCACCTCACTAAGACCCAGGTCCTCTATGCCCATTCTGCGCATCTCCAGAGCAACGTTCGTTATCTTCCCAGCTTTGTATAGAGTTCTAATATTCCATGTTGCTATACGGTTTAAGGTCATATTATTTTTATTATTAATCTTGTTCTCATTCCGCCCGGGGATTCTTCGCACCCCTGTCCCATTAAATGGGCGCCGGGGACTCGGGGCCGTTTCTCTTTCACTACTCGTCATTGTGGCTATTCTTGAGAATATATAGTGCAGTAGTTTGTCCTTGCTTTCTGCACCGCAGTGTCACAGCCGAAGGAATCTATATATGATTGTCGCCTGTGATTATCTGTGCCAAGCCTTTAAAAACACTAGTTGTCGATAGTCTTGGTTTAGTCATGTCACAGCTGCTGCCCTATGACATGGATCATGGATCTTCCGCCCCGTCTGCCGTTGGACGTCGTAGTCTCTTCCGTCTTCCCTTCTTCCGTTGTCCCGTCCCGCGTTGGAGGTTATATCGCCTCGGTCGCCAAGCCTCGTCTGTGGAAACAGGGTTCACCAACGTGAAGGTGAGACTTGAGTTTTGGGTAGGAGAGGCTATCTGAGTCGCATCACTACCCTTACTGAACCCCAATCAGCATATGGATGATATTATTCTCAAGGATTTCAGATTACTTGGATTTGTGAAGCGTATCATAAAATTTAGCATTCTTAGCATTCTCAAATATTGCTTAGTTATTTGGTCTCCTCTTTATGCCGTTCATAGGAAAAGTCTTGAGCAAGTGCAAAATAGATATGTAAAGTATCTATTACCATATGCTATATCTATGCTATTACACAAACATCGTTGAGACCAAGCTAACGCTGTGTGGTATGAAATCTCGAATGTAGAAGGAATGATGCACTGCTTCTCTTCACATATAAACTTCTGAACAACATGGTTGACTGCCACCAATTGTTGGAGTTGGTTCTTTTAGTTGTCCCAGTCAAACGTCAAGGCAGCGACATCTATTTTATGAACCTTTACATAGAACCAACTATGGCCTCGCTGCCTTCGTTGACAGCATGATGCGCAACTGCAATAGACTCTATTCCGACTGTCTTCTTCTTCTTCTTCTAGATGATCTGTTGATTCCGGACTTGCCCCTGTATAATTTTCTGGGATGTGGACTGCCAGCCGTCTCTCCATCTCTTTGATGGTCTTCTGGGTGGACGGTTGCCTGCTGGTTTTCCGTCTAGTTCTAGTACAATGCGTGGTAGTCTATCGTCGGTCATCCTCTTCACGTGGTTATACCATTCTCTTCTCCTCTGCCTTCCCCATCTCACCACATCCTGTACGTCACACTGTGCTCTAATGTCAGTGTTTCTTACGTGATCTCTTCTTGTTTTCCCGGCTAATGTTCTCAGTACTGACATTTCGGCGACTCGTTACATCTTTTTGGTTTTGTTGGTATCCTCTCTCGCTTCTATACCATATGTCATTATTGGCCTGACGCATGTCTTATATATTTTAATCTTGCTCTCCTTTCGCATATAAGGATTATCCCATACAGTTTCCCTTAGACATCCTGATATTATGGCTGATTTGTTAATTTGGTTTCTTAAGTCCTTTACTGGGTCGTGAGCGCTGCGCTGGACATATCTATGCTCAGGTATCTAAATTGCATGACCTGCTCTATGGGTTTATTATCTATTACCAGTTTGCATATAATTGGTTCCCTAGCGATGGTCATGGTTTTCGTTTTACCTATGGATATGTCCATATTGAGTTGCTGACTGATCTGGTAGAACTTAAATAACTGTCTCTGTGGGTAATCCTCACTTTCTGCGAATATTGCAGCGTCGTCGGCGTAGCAGACCATACTGATAGCCCTATTGTTCATTCTGTATCGTAGATTCAGGTATGCTACTTCTTCTATGATTTTGTCCATCAGGAGATTGAGTAGAAATGGACTAAGGCTATCTCCCTGTCTTATTCCTCCTGAAGTGGGGATGATAGCTGTAATATTCTCTCCAGCTTTGATTTGCGTTCTGTTAGTAGTGTTAAGGCTGTATACCGTTGTAACTATGTTAGCAGGGGCTTCTTTTTTCCTTTAGGATTTTTATGACGTCTCCCAGGTGGACTCTGTCAAATGCCTTAGTAAGGTCGACGAAGCAAATAAATGCTGGTGTATTGTACTCTGTTGCTTTTCCTTTATTTGTTTGGTAATGAATATGGCATCGGTTGTCGATCTATTCTTTTTGAATCCTTGTTGTTCCTCTCTGGTTTTTATTTGCTCCTTTAGTTTGTCCTTGAATAGCCCTGTAAACAACTTCATTGTTGAGCATAGTAGAGTTATTCCTCTGTAGTTTTCAGGCTTTGTTTTTTGCCCTTTTTTGTATATGGGAATTGTGATGCTGGTATACCAGTCCTTTGGGATTTTCGTAGTGCTCAAGATTTTGTTAAACAGTATTGTCAGTCTTGCTACAAGCCCTGGACCGCCATATTTTAGAAGCTCGTTTGGTATATCGTCTGTGCCTGGAGCTTTTCTGTTCTTTACTTTTTTTAATCTTGCCCTTGTTTTCATCTCGGTAATTGTTGCGACCGATGCTGTCTGGTATCCTTCTGCCACCTGTGTATCCTAGGCATCATATAGATTCCTGAAGTATTCCTCCTACACCTCCGTAGTGACTCATTTATCCTATACGTATTCATTTACGGGTTTCTTCCTGTTTTTAAACATTTTCCACACCTTTCTTTGGGCACCATATAGGTCATGATCCATGTCGCTTGTAAATTTGGCCCAATGTTCTCTTTTGATCGCTTTGATTCTTGAGTTGACTCTGTTCCTGATTTGAATATATTCGGTGTGTTTATCCTGGGCTAGGGTCTCTTGTATGTTAGAAAGCTTTTCCGCTTTAATTCCTTCACTTCTTGGCAGAACCATGGTTTAATGGTTTTTTGCATTTATGTTGATTTTCCTTTTGCCAATGGATTCTTCGGCCGCCTGGTATATGCAGTCCCTTATTTCATTCCAGCATGTTTCAACATTTTGGTTAGTGAGGTGTGAGGTCAATCTTATTAATTTTTTGCATTAGTCTGTTTTCGTACAGTTTCCGAGTGCTGTCTGATTCCAGTGAGTCCATGTTGTTTCTATGTATATTGGCGGTTTCCTGATTCTTCGTGGCTGCTCTATTAGTAGCTTACACAGAATAAGATTGCGATCTGTCCCTAAGTTGGCTGACGTTAAGGCCTTTACATCGAGTACTTGCGATGGTGTGATTGTTCTGTTGGTAATGATCATTGATCTCTGGCCTCTAGAGTTATTGAACGTATACTTGTGCTGATCTTTGTGTGGGAAATATGTGTTATTGATCCTCATCTCGTTTCTTGCGCAGATATCTATTAGAAGCTCTCCGTTCTCGTTGATAGTGGGCTCGTTGTATGTTTGTTTTATGCTTGGTAGTATCGTATTACCTATTCGAGCATTGAGATCTCCTAATATTACGATTTTATGGGAGTTACTGATTTTGTCTACGGAGGTCTGTAGTTCTCGGTAGAATTTCTCTTTGAGTCTTCATCAGGTTTGGATATATCCGATGCGTACGTACTTATAAGATGTATTGTGGTTTGGTTCAGTTTCAGGGAGGTTCTCAATATTCTGTCGTTGATATAAAATGAAAAAAACCATATTCAGCATTAATGTTAACAAACAGCTGTTAAGCCTTTTTAAGATAGTACATATAGACGTCTTTCTCTACAATAATAAAATTTATAATTTTGATTCCTTCTCAAAATATGCCCAAATTATCGAAATACCCGAAAAAAGCCAATCAGCATCTCAAATGCATTATATTAACTTAATATTTTAGTTGTTGCGGAATCCCCAAAAAATTTATTATTTACAATTTAGAACGGAATTTAACAAAAAGGGAATCTTACACACCTCAACATCATGAATCGAATAGTATTGCAGAAGATAATTATTGAATAATTGCGATTACTTAAAGAAAGCTTCCCAAAAATGATAACGAAAGTTAATGGACTATGTAATAATAGCATATGGGAGTTCTAATCATAGCGCAGCTAATTATTATACTCCGTTTGAACTGAAACACGAACATACAAATTCTAGAGATCCAAGTGAAATATTTATTTTGAAAATGAAAATATGTATATAAAAAAGAGAAATTGAAACCTAAACATAGCACACCACAGCCAAAATAGAAGTAAAAGAGCAATACGTTCTAAGGCCCTTACACAATTACGGAAGTATTAGAAAGATATCGAGTGAAAATCAGTCACAATAATAATCAAAATAAAAAATTCATATTAAGGAATTGAGAAAATCATCTCATATTGTTTCAGACTTATCGCTCACGCCTTCAGTGGACTCGAATTCCCAAAATTTCATGATATGAAGGACAACCCAGGATTGTTGCCTATTAAATTTGGTAGTGTCCAGAACAAGATTAATTCATTGTCATTTATCCAAATATTTGGCATATCAAACCTAATAGGAGAATTCCATACTCTTCAGAATCAGTATGTACGTATACGCATTTGATAACAAAACTAATATCGTCAATAGTTATAAGATCCTATAATTCTTATAACTTAGCGCAATCTTATTAAAACAAGATTAAAACTCAAATTACTCAAATAAATCCTTTATTTATTATTATACATAAAAGCAGTGGCGTAGCCAGGGTTTGGGGTCGACGTCCTTTTAAGGTGCCTATATTTTTAATTACACATTTTGTCTTTTTTATTCCACATTCAGTCAGAAATTAATTTAAAAAATGAAGCAGCACTAAAGCCTTTTCTTAAAATTATCGGTGTGGCAATAAAACTAGATTTTTCCAAGAACGAAGTGTTTAAAATTTTAGCTAAAAAGCTATAAAATTTCAACATTGGGTATAAAAATGCCTTGTATGTTTTTTGTGACATATAATATTACGTTTTTTAATTAACAAAGTTAATAATAAATAAAACCCAAAAATAGGTAAACAAAAACAAAATCATTAAACAAAAAATCCTCTATAATATTTTGGCCTTACACACCTTCAATTCAATTTAAGAAATATGTTTTTACATACCTATTTATATAAACACTTTTTAGGTTTAATATTGCAATATCATTTAACCGTTGCTCCGTCTTGGAAAGCCATTAAAGTTTTAATTTCTTGTAATCGAATAAAGAAAGGACCTCTCTACATTGCCACTAATAAATATATTTGGAATTGAAACTTCGAGCTTATTATTATTATTATTACGGAATTATCTCGTCTGTTTTATTTATTTATTTATTAAATTCACGGGCTAGTGTTGTTTTACAAACAATACAAACGTAATATTAAATCTAATATCAAATCTATAAGATGACAACAATTAAATACACTTCCAAAACTAGATAATGTTAGTCAACCGCCTCACAATACCTACTGCCAGTTTAAACATTTGATCCATCTTTTAAAGCCAAAAAAACGTCTACATCTAGTTCATTAAGCAATCGAAGCGTTTTGTCAACAGGGGAGTTGCGGCCATAATTAGTTGAGTGGAAAGGGACGGAGAAGAGATCGAAGTTACGCAAATGACTATTTGGAACATTCAGACATACCTTAGAGAGGGGACAGAGACAATCCTTCAGCTCATTAAGCAATTTATAGGCAAAACACAATTCAAACTGCAGGCGCCTCCTCTCAAGGGTTTCCAAGTTCAATCTGAAGAACATCTCAGATCTGTGGTAGTCATTAAAGTTCACCCCCATTCTAAAAGCAGCACATCGCAGGAACTTATTCTGTACCCCTTCCAACGAGTCAATGTATGTCCGATATTCAGGTGACCAAACAAGTGTAGAATATTTGAGGTTGGATCTCACGAGAGAGACGTAAATGATCTTAGCTGTGTTCACAGAAAGTTCACCACAGTTTCTCATCACAAACGCGAGAATGTTTAAACCTCTCAAACAGATCTTAGACACAGCTTTTCATCAAACCATACTCCAAGGTCCCTGACAACCCCCCACAGATCTAAGATTCTCGTTATTGATTTTGTACTCGAAATTAAACTTTTTAGAGCTTATGTAGCAACACTTCTTGACGTTCAACGTCAGGCCATTGGTCTGTGTCCAATCCCAAAGAGCACTCAGCCTCACTGAGTCCTCTCACTGCTCAATCGCTCTGTGCATCCTTAGATCATCTGCAAACATACTGACCGTTGAATGTTGGATCATACTTGCTATATCGTTGACAAAGGGATTTAACAGTAAAGGGGCACAGCGTGAGTCCTGTGGCACTCCTGACACAACCCTAATAATTGGAGTGGAGACAAAGTTTTTAATTTTAAGCCTCTGCAATCTACCTTAATCCAAACTAACCCAAACTTTTCAGCTATGCAATGAGTGATTGATCAAATCTCATAGCCCGCAGTTTTTTCCGATAACTCAAAATTCACCCTGTCGAAAGCCTTCGAGAAATCAGTATAATAGACAGAGTCAATCTGAAATTTTTTCTCGAAGGCCTCAATCAGGTCTATTTTATACATCACCAAATTATCAGTAGTTGAGCTCCCACCTGCGAAGCCAAACTGGCTCTCACTAATCATTTCTTTTTTTAATCGTTGAAACAATGCGCAAGATGATTTGATTGATTATTAAATTATGATTTGTGTCAGTTTTTTAAAGTTTTGTCTCATCAGAATCTTTTTAATTTTTTTTTAACTAGGAAAACTTTTAGTTACAAAAAAACTGTGCTAAGGTCACAAAGCAAACTAATGCATCCTGAATTCGCAAAAATCTTCAGTGTACCAGCAATTAATCTAAGGAAATTCGTTAATAAGAACAGATTATATTGTACCAAACCAACATATAAAATATTTATATAATAATAATAATATTATTATTATTATTTATTATTGAATAAGTGGTATTATATTATAATATAATGAACAAAAGCATAAATACAATGTGTTTAACTAGTTAAATGCAATGCTTGTAAGGAAAAAACTAATTTAGCGGTTTTTTGAGCCCCCAAGCGATTTCTTAATTTACTAATCCAAAGGCATAATTCCGGCGGGAAAATTTCCCCAGTTAAAATTTACCTCCGCGGCCTTCTGCGCTCCTGGTAGAATATGAATTTTCGCTTAGAAATTTAATATTTTTAATGATACCTTTGGCGGGAAAATTTCCCAGTTAAAATTTACCACCTCGGCCTTCTGCGCTCCTGGTAGAATGTGAATTTTCTCTTAGAGAAATGTAATATTTTTAAAGATGCATTAGGCGGGAAAATTTCCCAGTTAAAATTTACCTCCTCGGCCTTTTGCGCTCCTGCTAGAATCTGAATTTTCGCTTAGATATTTAATATTTTTTTCTTCAAACGTCAGTAAATTCGTCATTACTCGACTGTGTAGGCGGCCGTGAAGTTTCGTTTTTCCTCCGCCGGAGCTTTACTTTTCACTTTTCCGCCGGCGGAGGTAAAAGTGTTGTTATAGCAACATAGATATAATACAAGCAGACAACAAAATAAGCGTCAACATCTCAAGATTTATTAAACTACAATTTGTATTTATCACTCAATTTGTGACTGCATAAATAAAAATAACTAATTTAGGAACAAATTGGTTTTTATTAAATCGAACTTACTCAATAACTGCTTATCAATACGGAATTAAAACGCAATCGGAGACGCATTCGTAAAAAAATAATTATTGTTGACAGTGTCCACTGACAGCTTTATGTTACATTATATTCACCGACACCGGTCTAAGCAAGGCCACCTACGACCGTCTAAGCCGCCTTGCGAACCCATTTATCTTCAATAATAATTAGATATTATTACTATTAAAAAGAGATGTTTTTGCATTAATTTGTCGACATTTGAAGAAAAAACAGCATATTTTATTTGGAGGAAAAGTTACTTTTCATGGCTTGCTCTCTATTACCAGCCTCACTCCGTTCGGCTGTTAAACACGAGCGCGCCATGAAAAGTATCACTTTTCCTCCATATAAAATAATATACTATTAATGATACCTTTGGCGGGAAAATTTACCAGTTAAAATTTAACTGCGCCGTCTGCGCTCCTGGTAGAATGTGAATTTTCTTTTAAAGAAATTTAATGTTTTTAAAGATGCCTTTGGCGGGAAAATTTCCCAGTTAAAATATACCTTCTCGGCCTTTTGCGCTCCTGGTAGAATCTGAATTTCCGCTTAGATATTTCATATTTTTAATGACACCTTTGGCAGAAAAAATGCCCGGTTAAAATTTACCACCTTGGCCTTCTGCGCTCCTGGAAGAATGAATTTTCTCTTAGAGAAATTAAATGTTTTTAAAGATGCCTTTAGCGCGAAAATTTCTCCAGTTAAAATTTACCACCGCGACCTTCTGCGCTCCTGATAGAATATGAATTTTGGCTTAGATATTTAATATTTTTAATGGTACCATTGGCGAGAAAATTTCCCAGTTAAAATTTACCTCCTCGGCCTCCTGGTAGAATGTGAATTTTCTCTTAGAGAAATTTAACATTTTTAAAGATGCCTTTGGCGGGAAAATTTTCCAGTTAAAATATACCTCCTCGGCCTTTTGCGCTCCTTTAATGATCCCTTAATTTACCACCTCGGCCTTCTGCGCTCCTGGTAGAATGTGAATTTTCTCCTAGAGAAATTTAATATTTTTAAAGATGCCTTTGGCGGAAAAATTTCCCCAGTTAAAATTTACCTCCGCGACCTTCTGCGCTCCTGATAGAATATGAATTTTCGCTTAGATATTTAATATTTTTAATGGTACCATTGGCGGGAAAATTTCCCAGTTAAAATTTACCTCCACGGCCTCCTGGTAGAATGTGAATTTTCTCTTAGAGAAATTTAATATTTTTAAAGATGCCTTTGGCGGGAAAATTTTCCATTTAAAATATACCTCCTCGGCCTTTTGCGCTCCTGGTATAATATGAATTTTCGCTTAGATATGTAATATTTTTAATGATACCTTTAATTTACCTCCTCGGCCTTCTGCTCTCCTGGTAGAATATGAAGTTTCGCTTAGCAAAATTTAATATTTTAATGGTACCTTTAGCGAGAAAATTTCACAGTTAAAATGTACCTCCTCGGTCTTCTGCGCTCCTGGTAGAATCTGAATTTTCGCTTAGATATTTAATATTTTTAATGATACGTTTGGCGGGAAAATTTCCCAGTTAAAATATACCTCCTCGGTCTTTTGCGCTCCTGGTAGAATCTCAATTTTCGCTTAGATATTTAATATTTTTAATGATACCTTTGGCGGGAAAATTGACCAGTTAAAATTTGCCACCGCGGCCTTCTGCGCTGCTGGTAAAATGCGAATTTTCTCTTAGAGAAATTTTTAATATTTTTAAAGATGCCTTTGGCGGGAAAATTTACCAGTTAAAATATACCTCTTCTGCCTTTTGCGCTCCTGGTATAATATGAATTTTCGCTTAGATATGTAATATTTTTAATGATATTTACCCACTCGTCCTTCTGCGCTCCTGGTAGAATATGAATTTTCGCTTAGCAAAATTTAATATTTTAATGGTACCTTTAGCGGGAAAATTTCACAGTTAAAATTTACCTCCTCGGTCGTCTGCGCTCCTGGTAGAATATGAATTTTCGCTTAGATATTTAGTATTTTTAATGATACCTTTGGCGGAAAAATTTCCCAGCTCAAATATACCTCCTCGGCCTTTTGCGCTCCTGATGGTAGAATATAAATTTCGCTTAGAGAAATTTAATATTTTAATGGTACCTTTAGCGTGAAAATTTTCCAGTTAAAATTTACCTCCTCGGTCTTCTGCGCTTCTGGTAGAATATGAATTTTCGCTTAGATATTTAATATTTTTAATGATACTTTTGGCGGGGAAATTTACCAGTTAAAACTTACCTCCTCCGCCTTCTGCGCTCCTGGTAGAATGAGAATTTTCTCTTAGAGAAATTTAATATTTTTAAAGATGTCTTTGGCGGGAAAATTTCCCAGTTAAAATATACCTCCTCCGCCTTTTGCGCTCCTGGTAGAATCTGAATTTTCGCTTAAATATTTAATATTCTTAATGACACCTTTGGCGGGAAAATTTACCAGTTAAAATTTACCACCTCGGCCTTCTGCGCTCGTAGTAGAATATGAATTTTCCCTTAGAGAAGTTTAATACCTTTAATGATACTACTTAAGGATAAAAAAGTACGGCAACCTGATTTTCAAAAAGTACAGACACTTAAAATATGTCTTGTAGGTTTCCATCAAAATTATGTGTATGTAATGAAAAAAAAATACGGGAACGTGATTTTTTTAATGATACTCTTGGCGGGAAAATTTCCCAGTTAAAATTTACCTCCTCGGTCTTCTGCGCTCCTGGTAGAATATGAATTTTCGCTTAGAGTAATTTAATATCACCTACTCCTGTTCCTGTTTACTTAGTAATTAAAGTAAATATTTACACCTGTTAGTTTTAAGGTTTAAAGTTATAGATAGACATCAGGTGTTTGCCTCATATGTTGATTCCTATATTTGCCAGAGGTGTTTTGTTTAGGATTTATTTATATTTACTTATTTTTTTAAACCTTGACCGGACGTACGTCATCGAATCCTGACAGATAAGGTTGAAGGTTTATTCCTATATTTTTCAGACGCTTGCTGAAGAGTCTTACTCGAATTAATTATATTTGCTTATTAATTTTAAATCTTTCAAAATAGTATAACCTAGAGCCGTAGCTAGGCGTTCTTCATGGGGTTAGGTAGGAAGAAAACTTGTAGTGAATTAAGTTCAAAAGTTCCGCAGGGCCGCCGGAGGCCCTAACCCTTATCTACGGTATAGCCCACGTTGCTGAATTCTGACAGCTTAAATTGGAGGGGCTCACGTGGTCAAAAATGACAGATAATTCAGATTAGATAAATATGGAGTCGCTCACGTGGCCGAAAATTGATAGGTGACAGATGTGTTGCCAAATGTCGGATATTAACAGATGACATCAGGATCAAATCCTTGAATATATCTCCCATTAGCAGAAACCTTTAAAAATGTTACACTCCAAGTGGCTGTCTTGGTGACAGCATGGCCAAATAACCAAAAAAAATTATATGGCGCACTTGGTCTAAAATTGAAAGATGACAAAATATCAAATGTTAAATCCCATTGATAGCTGACAGATGTCACGCTTAGGGCATCGCCTACTTACTGAAAATTTAAATTTTTTCAGGCGGCAGGGGCTACGCTATTTTTTCGCCGTCTTTAAATTTTCCCACGCTCAAACGACAGAATACTTACTGCCTTAGCATAGGAGAACCAATTTATTTGTCTTATTGCATGAAACAAAATACCAGTAGAATAGAACATAAAATATTCTCGAAGAAGAAACGCGACACATTCTAATATTAGACCAAACATATAGTATATGTAATTACAAAATAAAAAATGAAAACAATCTTTAGACTATTTATTTATATTTTTACCATAGTTTCTATTATAATATTTTGCGAACTCTGAAGAATAAAGAAAGACAAATACTTTGTACTAACGGAACCTACCGGATCTATGGTTATCAGACTTAAAGCAAGAGTACTTTTAAACTCAGGCCGGCTACAGGAAACACCGTTCGGTTTTTTGCGATTTCGTCTATCTGAGCCTCCCTCGACAGAATAGATGAACCCTTTGGTTTAAACATTATCAAGGGTTGATAGCACATGGGAATATTGTAACGGCTAGCGACCATCTGTATGTTTTGGGTTACGCTATACAACTAGCTTGCCGCGTCTACGTTATTTCCGCATGAATTATCACGTATCGAGAAGATTCCTGATGCTCTGTTATTTTCCCGATATAGTGCGACCAGGCCGAGAACAACGGAGAACCAGCGCGGGCGCTTCCGAAATAGTCCCGATATATATTCAACTGGGTATAAATAACGCGCAGAACGCGTGCTGCAGTTCGTTAATCATTAAGCACTGAATTATAAAGATCTATTGGTTGTAAAGTTATAAAAGTAGTTTCGTGTATTTAATTGTATACAGTGATAAGGAATAAAGAGAGTATTACTTCAAATAGTAAAAGTTGTGCTTTTGTTAGAACCACAGGAAAAACGTAACAATATGTTACGGTCTACTACAACAGTGGCTTCAAGTTCGATCCCCAAGCGGTTCTACAGACTTTTATTAATTAAAACATGCATTTAGATATTCATTATTCCGAGGATGGCTCTGACCTCTGAAGAGGAACCATTACTTGAGCTTTGAAGATGTTCGACGAAGGTGATGATGATCGACCTGGTGTGAGGGTTAGCTCGTGTGCTGCCGGCGGGCCTCGGCTCTCTTGCCTTGCTATTTACTTCTAACGACGCATCCACTACGTAAAGACGTGAGTGCGTATCTCTGCTGTGATCGGTTAACCTTACGGAAGGGGGCGGGGCTATATATAACTACCAAAAACACAGCATATCGGCCTCATGCTTTTCTTATGAACGATTTGGTCCTAAACTGTCCCAGCTCTATCTACTTGCCTCGTTTTCGAGATGGGCATTACCTCAGATCTCGGGGTTTTAACTGATCTAAAGTATATAGCTTATCATTTCCTCTTTTAACAATTATTTCTTCTAATATTAACAGAATCACTTGCATGATAGCCGCCCTGAAAATTGTAATTTTTTGTCGATAGATGTTTGTCACTGTAAAATCCGGCTTTAGAAGTTTGTCTTAATCTGAAAAACTAATTTTCCATCTAATATTAAAGGGTCTAGGTGCCTTAGTTGCGATTAAAACCACTTTTATTGTTGTACTTTGTACTTTTTAAATCACCTAAACATTTTCAAAATATTGATTTTAGGCAGCCTACATAATCGTGGACGAAATGCACGAAGAACATCCAGAACTTCTGAAAGATCAATACTGGGATGATGTGGTACCTAAAGAAATTCCTTATACAGTAGCTTCAGAACATTATAGAAAAGAGGAACCGAAGGGATCAGCAGAAACATATAAAGTAAAACCTGTTGACGGGCTTTATGCTAATTTACTACCACATGGACATTTCAAGAAGAGTATTGCTGATGATATGTATGCCGATTACGTAAGTAATAATAAATAATAATAATTTTAAATCATTACTAGCCTAGCAGTAAGAGTGTGAGCGGGCGACTATGTAGGTATATCTGATATGATATTTTGGAATATGCTTCGACATGTGGGATGGCACTACCTAACTGTACAGAATTTTCAATTATTGTAAATACAAGCTACATGTTGGCCACTTTGAGATCATAAAATATAGGAGGCAGAGTATACTTAAACTAAATTGAATTTTTTTTAATCACATATATACCGAGACAACTCAATAGTACGTGCCTCCACATAACTAAACACCCAAAACTTATTATCTTAACTGTTTGATAGGTTCCGGCACGAAAGATTACAGGTCAGAGTATGAATTTGCCAGTGCCAGAGAGTCAGAGAGCGAGGAAAGATATTTATTTCCCATGGGAGACCGAATATCTCGGTAAAAGTATGAACACTCGCGATTGAAAGACGAGCCAGTGCCGCGCGTGGGTTTAGCGAGTTTTCATATTTATTTGCATGAATTTTATAATATTAAAATCGAAATAAGTTTTTGGAGATCTTTCAAAATGAATCAAGAAGATAACCAGAATGAATATATCGAGTTAAAATACAATTTTCCTTGGGTTCTACAAGCACAACATTTACTATTTTGAAATAATACTCTTTTTATTCCTTAACACTGCAGACAATTAAACACACTATACTACTCTTATAACTTTACAAATAATAACAACAGTCAATGATTAACTAACTGCAACACACGTTTTGCGCGCTATTTATATCCAGTCGTACAAATATCGAGAATATTCCAGAAGTGACCGCCACTTGTCTAATATTCTCGGCCTTGGCCGCACTATACCTCGGGAAAATAACAGAGCTGTCAGGAATGTTATCGGTACGCGATGATTCATGCGGAAATAACGTAGTCGCGGCAAGTTAGTTGTAGATGATTCACATAATAAAATCGTTGCTTAAAAGCAAAATGACTTTGTGCTAAATCCGTTATTACTGTCAGCTAAAACATAGCACGGTCTTCAGCTGATTATAGCGAGGACATGGCAGCAGACTTGTTTGAAAAGTGGCTCGGAGAACAACTAATTCTGAGATCGTTATGAATAATGCTTCCTATCATTCACGAATTCTAAATGAAATACCGAATACCAGCACCAAAAAAAAAGAAGATATTTAGAACTCATGAGATATAAAAGCATTGAAATATCTATAAAAAAAAATCCTGCAAAAGCAAAATTACTTAGAATTGGAAAATCTCATAACTGTGTCATGACACACGATTATTAAAGCCTTAGATTAGATTAGATTAGTTTTTTTGGGAGTTTTTCAAAACGTCCTTACCACCCTCCACTGCGACCTGTAAGATCTATTGTGGCTCTCTTTGTTTTTAAAGCACCTCATCTAGTTTTGTATCTCTAATTATACTCGATAATTGCTCCTCAGTGTAGCATGTAGGTACTGAAAAAGTTTTAGCCCAATAATCAGTTGGTACTGTCGCTTTTCTTTGGGTAACGCAGGCTATACTGTTCTAAACGTTTACAAAGATATACCAGCAGGCAACGTGAAACTTGGCCAATTGTCAATGAAATTACTTCTAGAGTTGGTAGGTCTGAAATTAAGATCGATTCTGATTTGCTGCATGATTACTTCTGTTCGGCCGCAAACAACCTCACTGGAAATATTTCATTCTCTTGCGATTTTTTAACATTTCTATCTGATAGTGGAATTTCAAATTAATTTTACCTCTTTCCAACCACGCTGCATGAAATTGTATGCACAATACGGTCAATGAAAAACAAAAAGGTGACTAAGGATTATGGAATCTCACTTCAAACGTTGGAAAAACTTCCTTGGGTGTTCAGACTCTTTCCGACGTAATTAACTTACCCTTTCAATCAGACTCATTTCCTTCACGTGTAAAGAGGGCAAAAATAATCCCTCTGCACAAGGGAGGCGATCATTCCATTCCATCTAACTATAGACCCATTTCACTTTTGTCGAGATTATGCAAATTGATAAACACACTAGTAAAGGAACAACTTTTGAGCTTCCTCTAGGGTCAGAAAATACTTCACTAGGTTCAGTTTCCTATCGGTCATGGACACCTCTGATGATATGAGACTATACCAGGGGGTAAACAAAAGAGAAAAAACAGCGGCAGCTTTCTGTGAGTTATCCAAAACATTCGATTGTGTGAATCACATAATACTGATGCGAAAGCTCCACCTTATAACGTTAGGGGTGTGACAGTCAGGTAGTTTGAGTGTTATCTTTCAGATTGCGTTCGAGGCTGTGCATCTGAATGGTGTGTCATCTGGCTGGTGAATTGTGGTGTACCGCAGAGGACATTTCACTTTGTTTGCCGATGACACGACCAATCATGAGCGGCTCGCCAGTGATGTCACATCTGGTCTTCTGAAGATAACGCGTTGGTGCAACTTTGCCTTAATATGTCAAAGACTCATACGTTGGTTTTAAATGCAGTACAGAGAGCCTGGTGTTTGGTGATAATCCATTGGACATTGTGGAGGACTCTAAATTTCTTAATTGGCGACACATTAAAATTTCGTCATAACATAATAAATACAAATAATAAAGTTTCATTTGATTGCTACGCTGTTGGGGTAACTTTTGGAGAATTGGAAGGAGTTATTGCTAAGAATGTTTACTTTGCGGTACCATTTATAATTATTGTTTTTGTTAAATTTCGCGACTTTAATTTTGCATTTATTTAAGGAAAGTGTGGATACTCCAATTGTTGAACGTAGAAAAAGTCAGAACTGGTTCTCTAGACAAATATCCAGGACGGGAATGGGCTCAATTCGCTCTGCTTCAACCGCATATTCTTCAGGTGGTCTTTTTTCCAGGCCCAGAGGCAACTCTGTATATGCTAATCCCGAGAACGGGCAGATTCAGATACCGCATCAAAAAATGTCAATATATGATCGGTTGGTGGGAAGAAGGTCCGTACGAAATCAGAAGTATAAACCAAGTAAGTGGCTTGCAAATATATTACTCTATATATTTTGCAATAAATCTTGCTTCTTACTCAGCGGTTTTATTAGTCATTTGTACTATAGTTCTAGTAATTACCTACGGGTACATATATAAAGTATTCATATTGAGACATTTTTTTACTAATATTTAGATTATATTTTCAAATTAATTCTACCAAACAGCTTTGCAGCATGACCATGGTGTCTTATGTTGTACTCAGCTGTAGTAGGCAGAGTCAAAGACGATGTCGATAAAAATAATATGCCTGCAATAACAACTGATAGATTAATATAAACAATAAAGACATGGCCGCATTCGCAAAACCAGGATTCAAAACGTATTGCAAATTGATATGTGAACATTAGAATTATTTATTTAACTAGAATTCGAAGAAATAAAACACATCAATAATACCTAGTAAACGAACTAGGCAAGAATAACAAACTATCCCTTCAATGAATATCAGGACACGCTGGGATAGACGGCAACGAAAAAGCAGACCAAGTGACAAAAGTAGGAGCACAAACTGGTTGTAATACAGGTTCTTCGTCGTTGAGTAATCGACCTAAAAAAAGGCGAAACCAAATTTTAATTATTGGAGACAGATTCGCAACTTATTTAGACATTTTGGAAGAGGACTTTTCGACTTGAACTGTCAGTGGAGGAACGGAATCACTATTGAGGGAGTCGTTGATATTTGCACCTCCTACAAGCAAAGTCTGACCCACAAAGACTATATTTTTCTTTTTATTGGTCCCCGCAACTGCATTACCGGCAGAGATGTCCCCAGACAGAAAATCGAAGAACTTCTCGATATAGCGAATTCTACGAATCTAATCGTGGTCGGAACCCCATTCTAGAAGAACCGACCTGTGCTTAATAACTTTATTGCAAAGCAGAATAGTGTCTTAAAAGCATCTTTTCATGGATCACACGCTAGTTTTGTTCCCATCGTAGCAGAGTACTCCTTGAACGGCGAGATGACCGCTCAAGATAAGAATCATCTCATAAGGTACTTATGTGACAGCTTTATAGGTACTCTTGATGACGAGGAGGCTTCTTGCACTCAAATCTATGGGTCTTTGAGTGTGAATGACCTTCCGAAAACATCTGCCAACGAAGTCGATACTGAAAATTTTCGGCGCGACACAACGACGGACCCGTAGTCAGGACCGACCAGATAGTTCAAGTAGATAGTTCAAGTAATATTTTTAGCATTTTTTACATTAATATCTGGTCGTTGAAAAACAAGACCCAAGAAATTGAAGCTTTCCTGCAAGAAAGACGAACGTGCTACAGTGCTCTTAGTTTCGCTGAAATGGGGCCTTCTTTTGTCGGGGTAGTAATCGACATGGTGGTGTTGTTGTTATGCCAGCTACGGGTCAAAGAGTGAAAGTGTTGGAGGGCCTGGCTGAACTATCAGTTGAGAGACACTGTGAAGTATGTGGCTTGGAATTTCTAGACTGTGGTATTGTTATAGTAACTATCTATCGCCCACCAAGTGGGGATTTTACCGTGTTTTTAAATGTGATGGGCCTAGTTTTGGCCTCTATTTTTAATTTAAATAGGTACACTGTTATTAATGGAGATTTAACATACAGTTTGATAGAGAGTATGACGATAAGCATAGTTTTATGGATATTATGAACTCTTGCAACTTTTCTCAACAGGTCTTTGTGAACACAAGACTAAATCACTGTCTCGACAATGTGTTTGTAAACTTTTCTGAGTTTCCCGACTACAGTTTGAATGTTTTCAATCCTGTTTTGTCTGATCACTCAGCTATAGAATTGAGTTTTGATATTGGTCATATATGCAACACTGCGGTAAAATGTACCACTTTTTTGTGCCGGCCAGTGACAAGTAAGGGTATATTCAATTTGTACAACATGCTTGATAGTGAAGACTGGCAATTTCTTGGCCCTGATATTGGGGCTGAGGAGTGGTGTAACAGATTTATGGACAAGTTTATCAGTATGCGTGACATGGCGTTTCCACAGTCCCTCAGAGTATCAACAAATCAAACCACACATAAAGTTGTATGGTTCAATGACAAACTCAGGGTCATGAGGGAGGAGCTTCGGGCCCTTGGCTGCCTTGCTCGAGAGTCTGACTGCCCTCTTCTGCATGAAGAGATCAAGGTATGTAGGCGTAATTATAGACATGCCATCTCCGAGACTAAGCGAATAGCAAACAGTAATCATATCAAAAAAGTCGGACAATCCTGCTAAAGCAGCATGGGATGTCATAAATAATAATCGAAAATCGAAGAGTGGTCAGACAGGATGGGCGCGGACATTGATCCTAACATGTTAAACAATTTTTTTGTTGGTGTTGCTGGTGAATTGATATCAGCATTACCGCAATCTGCTGTCTCTTTTGCGCGATATTTGGGGTGAAAAGGAATGATTTGCTTACCTTTCATTTTCGTAATGTAACTTTTAATGAGGTTAGAGCTGCAATTGACGGATTAAAGAAGAAGCACAGTAAAGATTTCTATGATCTGAATATGGTGTTAATAAAATCGCTAAAAAATGTTCTAATTAGTCCTTTGACAAATCTGTATAATAAATGCATTGAGAAGGCCACATATCCTCACCTATTTAAAATAAGTAAAACGGTCCCAGTATTTAAAAGTGGAGACCCTAACTCTCCTAACAATTATAGGCCGATATCGCTGATACCTGTTTTGTCAAAAATATTTGAGGCCCTGCTCTGTAAACAGCTGTGTAATTACTTGGAGTCGAATGACTTGCTGTCCGGCAATCAATTCGGTTTTAGAAAGGGTAGATCAACTGTAATGACCATTAATAAACTATGTGAAGGCATAGTTGAGGGCTTTGAGGGGGGAGAGTTTGTAGGAGCTACATTCTGCGACCTCTCCAAGGCCTTCGATTGTGTCTCCCATGACATCCTATTGAAAAAACTTGAATTCTACGGACTAAATCTCGACAGCTGTTAGTTGATTCAGAGGTATCTCACTGACAGGAGACAGGTGACATGCTATGGGGGGCATCTCTCGGACGTAAGAGTCGTGAGGCACGGTGTGCCCCAGGGCTCTATATTGGGGCCGTTATTGTTCCTCATATGTCAACGATATAGAATCCTCCCTGCAGCAGGGTAGTGTTACATTGTATGCAGATGACACCAATTTTCTTGTAACTGACAAGGAATGTGAATCGCTGACTGAGAGGTTGGCTGAGTGTAGAGAGCGTGTCAGTGATTGGTTTGTGGCAAATAAACTCAACCTTAACCATGAAAAAACGAAAAATATTGTCTTCTCGCTGAGTCAAATAGACCTTGATAATCCAGACCAGGTCAAGTTTTTGGGAATAACTTTAGACCCAAAACTGACTTTTGAACTTCATGTAAATAATGTTTCAAAAAGGGCAGCCTCGGGAGTCTTTGTACTGAGGGGCTTGGCGAATACTGTGGAGTCAGCGATCTGCCTTATGGCTTATCATGCTCTTGTGCACTCAATATGTATATATGGCCTTCTGGCTTGGGGACATTCGTCCCATGCATCTAGGGTATTTGGAGTACAGAGGAGGGCAGTTCGAGTCCTGGCTGGGATTGGGTATCGTGATGGAGCAAGACCATATTTCAAAAAGTTTGGGATTCTTACTCTTCCATCCCACTACATTTACAAATCATTACTCTATGTACGTCAAAACTTAAATAGATATGCAACTATTCAGAATTTACATTCTCACAATACAAGATCACACATGAATCTTCAAATTGAGTTTCTCAGACTTAAGAGGTCTTGGAATGCAACGCTACATTATGGACCTGTTTTTTTCAACAGGCTACCTGTGAGGGTGAGGGAATTGCCGATAAAGCGCTTCAAAACTGTAATAAAAAAATATTTAATATCTCATAACGATTTCTTAAATTGTGATGTTAGTGATTAGGATTTTGTCTAATATGTTGTGATATATCGTGTATAGAAATAGTTTATTTTAAATCTTTAAATTTGGTCTATGTATTTGTAATTTGTTGTGTCCTTCCCAACTAATAGCTTTTAGCTTTTATCTATTTAGAATTTCTATTAACAATTGTAAAAAAAAATTATTGACAATATTGACGATTGTAAAGGTATTTTGTACTTATCATTAATAAAATTATTCTTATTCTTATTCTTTTATGACCGGAACTTTTCTGTGGCATAGGGATGCACACCTACAAGGAGGAATTCAGGACAGAAGATAGAACCAAATGGATCAGTCTATGGGAACGTCTTCCAGGGTTAAGGCAATCAAAGACGTTTCTAGGGCTCCCTCGCCCAGGAAGATCAAATAACACTGAGTATCCTCACCGGCTTTTTTACGGGCCACTGCCGGTTGAGAAGGCACCTGGAGAGAATAAAAATTGAAAACGAGGACAGTTGCCGGTTCTGCGAGGAGAGAGATGAAACCTCGGAACACCTTCTCACGGAGTGCGAGGTGGTCGTAAACAGGCAAATGGCTTGCTTCGGGTGCTGTATCGTCAAACAGGAGGAACTTCCATCCATAGAACCACCCAGACTACTTGCTTTTATCATAATAATTTATTGTTCCTTAAATGAAATTTGTTGTGAATATGGGATACCCAAACCTCCTTTCAAAAGGCACTTAAATTCGTGGGAATGAACAAAATAAGATCCTGGAGCGAACTTGCATTTTTTCTGAATGTATGGATGGATGTAGAATTGAAAAACCATACTTTTTTCTTTGGCATAACTATTATAGACGTTAGAATGCAAAAATGTATCCATAACACCTACATAGAATTTGCAAAGTTATTTTAAGTCTTGGGATGCAGCTATAATTATTATTGCTGGTTAATCAGTTTTGTACCCAAACTTGTTATCTTAAGGAGAGTAAAACACTTTTGTTTGGATGTGCATGTGATAATTGCAAGAAAATCTCTTGTAGAGATTGTAGTAAGATTTCTTCGCAGGAGATTAGATGCGCAATTGCTAAAACTAGAACCATCCTAATATAGTGCAGATATTGTAGAGATAATTTCTTTAAATTCACTTCTGAAGGCAATTTGGAGAATTCTGGAGGGACTGATGATTCTGAAGTGTTCACACAGCCACCAAATACTTTAATTGACACTACTAAACGTCTTCTAAATGAAGCATTGGAAGGTATAGGAGAACGCCTTCAAAACACAGTGGAAAATTTGACCAAGAATGTGATCGACAGCAATAAGGACCTAGTAAGATTTTTGTTGCAAAATAGAAATGGAAATCTGAACAGTCAGGAAGTTCGTGAAAACGGGGCAGCGCCGCCACCACCACCTCCACTTTTCCCGCACCGCCAACAAACCACAGACAGCACAAATATTCTAGCAGCTGTTCGGAGTAAGGAGAGACAGGTGGACGTTGCCAAATCTTCCTCTTCTTCTTCGTGTGTCAAAGAAGCGATGGTTGAGAAACGTCATTCAGACAATGACAAGGTGAATAATGTAAATATAAACAATGAATCAGCTGGGACCGGGAACCAGAATCATCTGCAGCAGGTATTTACTCTGGTACAAAATCGAAAGCGTACAAATCGAACCCTAGTTTTGGGAAAAGCTGACTTTCGAGGTGATGATAATTTAGAATATTTTTTATCTCGGAAGCGTTAGAATGGGGATAACGCCTAGTTTTATTGAAGAGCACATCACATTAGAGACGTTAAGGTTTAATCTTTGCCGATTAGAGGTGAGACTATTTCTTTTAAAATAAGTATCAATGGGGATTGCAAAGATGACCTTTTGAAGCCCAATAACTGGCACTGTTATGAAGAGGTTTTGGTTGAATAATAAACGCAAGCTTAAACATTTTCATCAAGATCAAATAAACCAAACCATAGCTTAGTACAGGATAACCCTTCTGGGTCGGGTATTTGCGTGTACTATGTCAATACGGGAGGTAGGAGAACTAAGATAAAAGGTTTTCAACAGGCACTTAGTTGCTGCTGCTTTGCTATTGTTATGATTGCCAAGACTTGGTTAACATCTGACTATTCAGATGCTGAGGTTGGTGTATCAAATTATGATTTATATAGATGTGATCGTAAAATGGGCACAAATACTGTGAAGGCTCGTGGAGGAGGGGTTTTGATTGCGGCTAAAAAGAGTTTATATACACAGAGAATTCTTACTCCATCTGTTGATGCAGATATTTATCAGATCTATTTGACTTTTACAATGAACAATCAAAACTTTGTTGTTGGTTGCATTAATATACCATCTCCATCTCCTCTTCAAGCCTATATAAGCCATTGTGAATCTGTCGAATATGTATATAGTAAATGTTCAGATAGTTTGTTTGTCTTGGCAGGTGATTACAATTTGCCGCATGTTAGATGGGGCAATGATGATCTTGGTTTGGTGGTTGCTGATTGTCTGGATAATAACAATAACAATGACTCGGTACATTCTCTAGCAAATTGCTTTAGCTTCTATAATTTCTTTCATAAAAATGGGGTGTTAAATGACAATGGGGTTGCACTGGATCTAGTATTCAGTAGTTCAGATTCAATTAGTGTTAGGCCCGCAATAGATAAGCTTTTTGAGAATAGCTTACACCACACAGCAATTATTAGTTTTGACCTTTTGTGTATTGAACTCTAACGATATGAAATGTGAGGAATATTTTTATGATTTTATTAAGGGAGATTAATTATCTTACGATTAATAATTGTCTGGCTGGGATAAACTGGGATTTGTTGTTTCAACATCAATTATTGATGTTATAGTTGCAGTCTTCTATGATGTGGTCTACTCCTTCATAGAAAAAGTTTATTTCTCTAAAGAAATATAGAACGTCTTCTTTTCCGTCTTGGTTCTCTTCCGAACTTCGCAGTATGTTCATAAGAAAAAAACAAATTCATAAACACCGTCTTGGTTCTCTTCCGAACTTCGCAGTATGATCATAAGAAAAAAAAACAAATTCATAAACAGTTTAAAATGAGTGGTCAACAGGGGGATTATGATCGTTTTGTATTTTTCAGCAAACAACGTGATCGCTTGAGGGATGCTTGTTATCAACGATACATTGATAAGGTAGAAACAAATGTATCTGGCAATCCAAGGTACTTCTGGTCATATATTCGGAATAAAGGAATTGGTTTTAGTCTTCCCTCTAGAATGACCTACAATGATAGGATTAGCATGAATATCTCAGACACTTCAGTCTACCCAGATGAGCAGACCAAAGACTTACCTTCTTTTGAGTTTGATAGCTCAATTTGTTTAAGCACTTTGGCTCTGTCAACAGAGGATGTATATGAGGCTATTACTTCCTCTAATAGGCTGTGCTCTGGACCAGATGGGATTCCGGGATTTTTCCTACAGAAATGTGCTTGCGTTCTTGCCAAACCTATACTGTTAATATTTAATAAGTCCTTGGGCACAGGTTGCTTCCCCTCTCTCCGGAAAAAAAGCTTTCTAAACCCCATTTTTCAATCTGGCAGTCGAAGTGAAATTTCCAATTATCGGGCTGTATCTAACCAATCTGAGTTGCCAAAGTTACTTGACTGTCTGGTCAGTCGAAGGATTGCCTGGAGTTTTAAATCTGTGTTTAATCCTGAACAATTTAGATTTATAAAGGGTAGATCTACTGATGCCAATTTGGTGCTGTATATTAACTATCTCTATAGCTGCTTGGAGGGGGGCTCCTGGTTGACTCGATCTATACCGATTTCTTCAAAGCTTTTGATCGGGTTAACCCTGGCTTGGGGTACTCTTACAGAAGCTTAAGGCCTTGGGTATAGTGGGACCGCTTCTTCAGTGCACCTCAGGGTTCATCAGAGGTAGAACACAGATGGTTAATCTTGGGGGCATATGCTCCGTTAAAATATTAGTACCGTCAGGGCTCCCACTCGGGTCCGGTTTTGTTTTGCCTTTTTTATTGATTTGGTTTGGAAACTGAAAAACTATCGTGTGCTAGTGTTTGCTGATGACGTGAAGCTGTTTAGACATATCGCATCCCTGTATGATGCTTTACTCTTGCAAGAGGACCTTAATTTGTTTTTTGATTGGTGTGACCTAAATAAAATGCCACTTAATATTAATAAGTGCCATAAGATTACCTTTTCTAAACAACGAAACCCTATCACTTTTCTTTATAAAATAAACAACGTACCAATTGGTGTCAAAATAGAACTTTCGGATTTGGGAGTATTTATTGACTCCAGGTTGTCATTCAGGAGCCACTTCAGTCTGGTGACGGGAAGGGCAATGAAGGTTCTGGACTTGTCTTTGTCTACATTTAGACTACTTTATTCCCCTCTTGTTGGACCTATTTTGGAGTATGGCTCAGTTGTGTGGTCCCCTTCATATAATTGTTACATTGGGCAGATTGAAGGGGTTCAGAATAAATTTTTGAGTGTGGCTGCCTTTAGATATGGATACAGAAGACAGGACTACAACTATCAGTGGGTGAGGGATAACTTGGATTTACCCACGTTGGAATCAAGAAGAACATACTTATGAACAAACAAACTTATGCTTTCTGCTGCTATAGATTGTCCTGAGTTATAGTCTCTTTTTAAGCTTAGAGTGCCTTCCAGACAATAAGAAATCTTCTCAGTTCCATTCCACCATACCAATTATGGTAATAATGAGCCAATTACACGACTGGTTCGCAGTGCTAATGACCTGTCGAGACAGATAAACTTTTTCGACTCTAAAATAACATCTTTTAAAAGACAGTTGAAAAATATTATTAAATAAAGTCTCTAGTCTAACAATCATTAATTTATATCTATATTTCTATTATGTCCACTCTGTGATATGTATTTTCCTTTAGTGTACTACTGTGTAATACTTATGTAAATGGATTCCGTAAATAAATAAATAAAATAAAATAATTGTAGTATATAGTTTGCGCAAACTGTGATGTACACCAGCAGATCACAACACTTGGGA
>MU185353.1:83311-93843 GCA_016904865.1 Pissodes strobi
ATTAATGATTGTTAGACTAGAGACTTTATTTAATAATATTTTTCAACAGTCTTTTAAAAGATGTTATTTTAGAGTCGAAAAAGTTTATCTGTCTCTACAGGTCATTAGCACTGCGAACCAGTCGTGTAATTGTCTCATTATTACCATAATTGGTATGGTGGAATGGAACTGAGAAGATTTCTGACTGTCTATTAATTCTGGAAGGCACTCTAAGCTTAAAAAGAGACAATAACTCAGGACAATCTATAGCAGCATTAATTACCTTGTGCAGAAAGCATAAGTCGAGCAATGTTCTTCTTGATTCCAACGTGGGTAAATCCAAGTTATCCCTCACCCACTGATAGTTGTAGTCCTGTCTTCTGTATCCATATCTAAAGGCAGCCACTCTCAAAAATTTATTCTGAGCCCCTTCAATCTGCTCAATGTAACAATTATATGAAGGGGACCACACAACTGAGCCATACTCCAAAATAGGTCTAACAAGAGAGCAATAAAGTAGTCTAAATGTAGACAAAGACAAGTCCAGAACCTTCATTGCCCTTCCCGTCACCAGACTGATGTGGCTCCTTAATGACAACCTGTAGTCAATAAATACTCCCAAATCCGAAACTTCTGTTTTGACACCGATTGGTACGTTGTTTATTTTATATAGAAAAGTGATAGGGTTTCCTTGTTTAGAAAAGGTAATCTTATGGCACTTATTAATATTAAGTGACATTTTATTTAGGTCACACCAATCAAAAAACAAATTAAGGTCGTCTTGCAAGAGTAAAGCATCATCTGTATGACTGTTGACCACTCATTTTAAACTGTTTATGAATTTGTTTTTTTCTTATGATCAAACTGCGAAGTTCGGAAGAGAACCGAGGCGGAAAAGAAGAAGTTCTATATTTCTTTAGAGGAATAAACTTTTCTATGAAGGAGTAGACCACATCATAGAAGACTGCAACTATACCATCAATTGAGGTTTCTCTCTGAAACAACAATTTATCCCAGCCTGACAATTATAAATCGCAAGATAATCACCCTTACTAAAATCATAAAAATATTCCTCATATTTCATATCGTCAGAGTTTTCAATACACAAAAGGTCAAAACTAATTGCTGTGTGGTGTAAGCTATTCTCAAAAATCTTATCTATTGCGGGCCTAACATTGAATCTGAACTACTGAATACTAGATCCAGTGCAACCCCATTGTCATTTAACACCCCATTTTTCTGAAAGAAATTATAGAAGCTAAAGCAAATTTGCTAGAGAAAGTACCGAGTCATTGTTATTGTTATTATCCAGACAACCAGCAACCTCCAAACCAAGATCATCATTGCTCCATCTGCCAAGACAAACAAACTATCTGAACATTTACTATATACATATTCGACAGATTCACAATGGCTTATATAGGCTTGAAGAGGAGATGGAGATGGTATATTAATGCAACCAACAACAAAGTTTTGATTGTTCATTGTAAAAGTCAAATAAATCTGATAAATATCTGCATCAACAGATGGAGTAAGAATTCTCTGTGTATATAAACTCTTTTTAGCCGCAATCAAAACCCCTCTTCCACGAGCCTTCACAGTATTTGTGTCCATTTTACGATCACATCTATATAAATGATAATTTGATACTCCAACCTCAGCATCTGAATATTCAGATGTTAACCATGTCTCGGCAATCATAACAATATCATAGCAGCAGCAACTAAGTGCCTGTTGAAAACCTTTTATCTTAGTTCCCATACCTCCCGTGTTAACATAGTACACGCAAATACTCGACCCAGAAGGGCTATCCTGTACTAAGCTATGGTTTGATTTATTTGATATTGATGAAAATTTTTAAGCTTGCGCTTATTATTCAACCAAAATCTCTTCAAAACAACCTCTCTAGGCCAGTTATTGGGCTTCAAAAGGTCATCTTTGCAATCCTTATTGATACTTATTTTAAAAGAAATAGTCTCACCTCTAATCGGCAAAAATTCAACCTTAACGTCTCTAATCTGAGGGCACTGTTTCTTGATGTGCTTTCAATAAAACTAGGCGTTATCCCCATTCTAACGCTTCCGAGATAAAAAATATTCCTTATCTGTTGAACCTGCAAAATTATCATCACCTCGAAAGTCAGCTTTCCCCAAAACTAGGGTTCCAAAACTGTACCAGAGTAAATACCTGCTGCAGATGATTCTGGTTCCCGGTCCCAGCTGATTCCCTGTTTATATTTACATTATTCACCTTGTCATTGTCTGAATGACGTTTCTCAACCATCGCTCCTTTGACACACGAAGAAGAGCAGCTGGTTCTAGAATATTTCTGCTGTCTGTGGTCCGTGGTTTGTTGGCGGTGCGGGAAAAGCGGAGGTGGTAGTGGCGGCGCTGCCCCGTTTTCACGAACTTCCTGAGTGTTCAGATTTCCATTTCTATTTTGCAACAAAAATCTTACTAGGTCCTTATTGCTGTCGATCACATTCTTGGTCAAATTTTCCACTGTGTTTTGAAGGCGTTCTCCTATACCTTCCAATGCTTCATTTAGAAGACGTTTAGTAGTGTCAATTAAAGTATTTGGTGGCTGTGTGAACACTTCAGAATCATCAGTCCCTCCAGAATTCTCCAAATTGCCTTCAGAAGTGAATTTAAAGAAATTATCTATGCAATATCTGCACTATATTAGGACGGTTCTAGTTTTAGCAATTGCGCATCTAATCTCCTGCGAAGAAATCTTACTACAATCTCTACAAGAGATTTTCTTGCAATTATCACATGCACATCCAAACAAAAGTGTTTTACTCTCTTTAAGATAACAAGTTTGGGTACAAAACTGATTAACCAGCAATAATAATTATAGCTGCATCCCAAGACTTAAAATAACTTTGCAAATTCTATGTAGTTGTTATGGATACATTTTTGCATTCTAACGTCTATAATAGTTACGCCAAAGAAAAGTTGCTTCTAATCTTAAAGTATGGTTTTTCAATTCTACATCCATCCATTCAGAACAAATGCAAGTTCGCTCCAGGATCTTATTTTGTTCATTCCCACGAATTTAAGTGCCTTTTGAAAGGAGGTTTGGGTATCCCATATTCACAACAAATTTCATTTAAGGAACAATAAAATATTATGATAAAAGCATTATATAAAAAGAAAAGCAAGTAGTCTGGGTGGTTCTATGGATGGAAGTTCCTCCTGTTCGACGATACAGCACCTGAAGCAAGCCATTCGCCTGTTTACGACCGCCTCGCACGCCGTGCCACAGAACCGGCAACTGTCCTCGTTTTCAATTTTTATTCTCTCCAGGTGCTTTCTCAACCGGAAGTGGCCCGTAAAAAAGCCGGTGAGGATACTCAGTGTTATTTGATCTTCCTGGACGTTGGAGCCCTAGAAACGTCTTTGATTGCCTTAACCTTGGAAGACGTTCCCATAGACTGATTTGGTTTGGTTCGCTCTTCATTCCTGAATTCTTCCTTGTAGGTGTGCATCCCTATGCCACAGAAAGGTTCCGGTCCTAAAGGCGGATTTTGTGCTCCTACTTTTGCCAATTGGTCTGCTTTTTCGTAGCCTTCTATCCCAGCGTGTCCTGGTATTCATTGAAGGGATAGTTTGTTATTCTTGCCTAGTTCGTTTACTAGGTATTATTAATGTGTTTTATTTCTTCGAATTTTAGTTAAATAAATAATTCTAATGTTCACATACCAATTTGCAATACGTTTTGAATCCTGGTTTTGCAAATGCGGCCATGTCTTTATTGTTTATATTAATCTATCAGTTGTTATTGCAGGCATATTCTTTTTATCGACATCGTCTTCGACTCTGCCTACTACAGCTGAGTACAACATAAGACACCATGATCATTCCGCAAAGCTATTTGGATAGAATTAATTTGAAAATAAAATCTAAATATTAGTAAAAAAATGTCTCAATATGAATACTTTATACATGTACCCGAAATTACTACAACTATAGTACAAATGATTAATAAAATCGCTAAGTAGATAATTCAGATTATGTATTGAAATAAGAAGCAAGGTTTATTGCAAAATATATAGAGTAATATATTTGCAAGCCACTTACTTGGTTTATACTTCTGATTTCGTACGGACCTTCTTCCCACCAACCGATCATATATTGACATTTTTTGATGCGGTATCTGAATCTGCCCGTTCTCAGGATTAGCATATACAGAGTTGCCTCTGGGCCTGGAGAAAAGACCTCCTGAAGAATATGCGGTTGAAGCAGAGCGAATTGAGCCCATTCCCGTCCTGGAGATTTGTCTAGAGAACCAGTTCTGACTTTTTCTACGTTCAACAATTGGAGTATCCACACTTTCCTTAAATAAATGCAAAATTAAAGTTGTGGAATTTAACAAAACAATTATAAATGGTACCGCAAAAGTAAACATTCTTAGCAGTAACTCGTTCCAATTCTCCAAAAGTTACCCCAACAGCGTAGCAACCATATTTATGTTAGATCATGTGATTCTCCGCCACTGGTTCTCCCGATGCGATAACAATGTCAGCACCTGGCATGTGAATATTATAAGATTAAGAATTTGTTAACTTTGCAGTTATTGGATAAAGCAGAGTATGATTTGATATCTCGGCAGAGAAGCTTGTATTTAATCGTAATAAATCGAGTTTGGAGCTAATTTCTACATTATTTCTAGTTTAATTAAAATAAAAGTACATAAAAGCTAACATCAGAAGTGGGATATCTCCTAGTTGTGATAAACCATGGAGAAAGAACCTAAATAAGTGTGTGAAAAGTAACTTTTTAGTGTAAGAAACAATGGCCGATAGTTCGCGCACGAGACATTAGTGGCGATAGTGAGAAGGAGTTAATGGACCAGAACGATATGAACAATCAAATTTTACAAATGTGAAAATGGCAGCAGGAAAGTAACACTGAATTTCAAAAAGCAATTTTCTCAACACCAACATGGCCAACGCCCAAGCAGCTCAGGCGTCTGTCAAAGCGATTCATTTCGACAAGTGCGCAGGTTGCGCCTACGCCCTATGCTTGGTCCTGATGTCACTTAATCTTGGGATGACGCAATATGTATAAGTGTGTACATTCCTTTCCTAATTAATTATATACAATCGACAATACCCGTCCCCTCGAAAACCCGACAATACTGACAACACTGTTTTTAACTTTCCGAAGGCATTCGGCCGGAATCGTAAGTTTAGGAAAATGTAGAATTAGGACTCGTGTGGCGTTCCCATGTCATCAGTGCTACATCGGCGCAAATCGGACATTCAAGCTTTGATCCAGCGGGCACTCTGCAATATGGCTGAACGATGGATGACGTTGCACTCATTGTCAAAAGTGCTACGGCAAATGTTTGTTATCGAAAACATGGAGTACCAAAACAAACAATGTAGATATTCTATACAATCCATTAAATATTTCTCGCATTTTGTTCATACGTACTTTCGACGAAAATAATTTGGATTAGTCAGGATTGGACGAGCAATTAAGTGATGCTATGAAAACAATAATAAAGGCCAATTCATAAACTTGACGATAACGCTTCGTGATGGAATAATTTGTAAATAGTGAATCTGCTTACGTTAGCCCAATTGCAGAAAAGTAACGCCGATACGTAAATGTGTGTAAACATCTTTTACCGCCAATTCAGGTTTAAATTGACTCTTGTGAATTGTGTATTTTTGTACGCTGGATATGAAATCGATATTTCGTCAGATTGAAGTACACCAAATGCAGTTGCATTTGTTTATATCGACGACGACGATGTGCTGTGTCTGCAAAAACTATTGGAGTAGGTCAGCAAGTAGAAGTAGGATCCATGGCTTGATAAACAATAATCAGCTGTTAACTGACATTCCATTTCATAACAAGGCCGTCTATGGTCATCCGAAAAATAGCAAATAAGCGCTAAAGATAATCACTGAACAAGGGACAAATGATATCAATAGGAAGCGAGTTAAAGCGGTGCCGCCGTATACTTAGTGTTTTTTTCTAGAAAATGGCCAATTGGCATATGAAGGAAAATCGAAAGTTTTAAGGTCCATTGGAAGTATTGCATTGTTTCCCAATGAATGATATGAGTTACGACGAGCAGGTAGTCATGGCAGAACTACTGTTGTAGCCGTGCATGGGCAATTGCACACTTGGTCGGAAAATCAAATGGTATGTACTGAAGTTCCCTAAATGTAGATTCAGGCTATGCTTAAAGGTCCCTGCTATGACAGGCTATTCTTAAAGGTCCCTGTTTTGACAGGCTATGCTTAAAGGTCTCTGTTTTGACAGGCGATGCTTAGAGGTCCCTGCTATGACAGGCTATGCTTAAAGGTCCCTGGTTCACCAGGCTATGCTTAAAGGTACCTGGTTCATCAGGCTATGTTTGAAGGTCCCAGTTGTGACAGGCTATGCTTAAAGGTCCCTGCTAAGACAGGCTATGTTTGAAGGTCCCTGTTATGACAGGCTGTGTTTAAAGGTCCCTGCTTGACAGGCATAAATTGTTTTAATTTTATTTTTAAGGTCCCTGGTACACCAGGCTACGTTTGAAGTTACCTGCTATATCAGGCTATATAAAAGGTCCCCAAATTTACAAATTTGGGCAAAGCAAATAAGATACGTGATCAAGTTCAGGCAAGGGTTCCCAAATATACTGATTTGGGCTACGTAAATAAATTTGGTGTAAGTTTAGACAAAGGTCGCAAGATTTACAGAGTTGGACTTGCTAAACAATATGATTTAAATGAAATTTCAAAAAAACAATATTTGGGCTGAAATTATGTTCAGGCTAAAATAAAAATACAATTTTGGACAATATGGTGCCCAGATCTGTGTGTAAGCAAACATCACTTGAAAGCATTTAGGCTGTGGGGTCTCTAATTAACCTCAATGAAATGGCCTAATGATAACATTTAAAGTTAAGCTGTACACTGGTATAGAATTACATGACTATTTGATACTTAATCAAATTGTTTATTCTGTCTGTTGTTTTGCTTTTGTTTTATTTTCATAGTATCAACCTGAGTAAGAAGGACGTAGCGAGGACGCTTCATTGTCAGGAAGGCCGTGTTAGATAATGTGATTCTCCGCCACTGGTTCTCCCGATGCGACGCTGGCTTAGAATAACAATGTCAGCACCTGGCATGTGATTATTATAAGATTAAGAATTTGTTAACGTTGCAGTTATTGGATAAAGCAGAGTATGATTTGATATCTCGGCAGAGAAGCTTGTATTTAATCGTAATAAATCGAGTTTGGAGCAAATTTCTACATTATTTCTAGTTTAATTAAAATAAAAGTACATAAAAGCTAACATTTATTATGTAAACTGAACATAGTGAAGTATTTTCTGACCCTAGAGGAAGCTCAAAAGTCGTTCCTTTACACTAGTGTGTCTATCAATTTGCATAATGTCGACAAAAGTGAAATGGGTCTATACTTAGATGGAATGGAATGATCGCCTCCCTTGTGCAGAGGGATTATTTTTGCCCTCTTTACACACATGAAAGAAATGAGCCTGATTGGAAGGAAGTTTTTCTGACGTTTGAAGTGAGATTCCATCATCCTTAGTCGCCTTTTTGTTTTTCATTGACCGTATTGTGCATACAATTTCATGGAGCGTGGTTGGAAAGAGGTAAAATTAATTTTAAATTCCACTATCAGATAGAAATGTTAGAGGATCGCAAGAGAAAGAAATGTTTCCAGTGAGGTTGTTTGCGGCCGAACAGAAGTAATCATGCAGCAAATCAGAATCGATCTTAATTTCCGAAGACCTGCCAACTCTAGAAGTAATTTTATTGATAATTGACCAAGTTTCACGTTGTCTGTTATTATATCTTTGTAAACTTTAGAACAATAGATACCCAAACAAAAGCGACAGTACCAACTGATTATTGGGCTAAAACTTTTTCAGTACCTACATGCTATACTGAGGGGCAATTATCGAGTATAATTATTAGAGATACAAAACTAGATGAGGTGCTTTACAAACAGAGAGAGCCACAATAGATCTTACAGGTCGCAGTGGCGGGTGGAAAGGACGTTTTGAAAAACTCCCAAAAAACCTAATCTAATCTAATCTAAGACGGTAATAATCGTGTGTCATGACAAAGTTATGAGATTTTTCAATTCTAAGTAATTTTGCTTTTACAGGTTTTTTTTTTAGATATTTCATTGCTTTTATATCTCATGAATTCTAAATGTCTTTTTTTTTTGGTGCTGGTATTCGGTGTTTCATTTAGAATTCGTGAATGATAGGAAGCATTATTCATAACGATCTCAGAATTAGTTGTTCTCTGAGCCACTTTTCAAACAAGTCTGCTGCCATGTCCTAGCTGACAGTAACAACGGATTTAGCACAAAGTCATTTTTCTTCTCTGGATAGAGAATAATTACCCGCTTTTAACCAACGATTTTATTACGTGAATCATCTACAACTAACTTGCCGCGTCTACGTTATTTCCGCATGAATCATCGCGTACCGAGAACATTCCTGACAGCTCTGTTATTTTCCCGAGGTATAGTGCGGCCAAGGCCGAGAATATTAGACAAGTGGCGGTCACTTCTGGAATAGTCTCGATATTTGTTCGACTGGATATAAATAGCGCGCAAAACGCGTGTTGCAGTTACTTAATCATTGACTGTTGAATTGTAAATATCTAATTATTAGTTGTAAAGTTATAAGAGTAGTATAGTGTGTTTAATTGTATACAGTGTTAAGGAATAAAGAGAGTATTTTTCAAAACCCAACAAGCCAGAACCCAATTGTCTTTTAACTCGATATATTCATTCTGGTTATCTTCTTGATTCGTTTTGAAAGATCTCCAAAACCTCATTTCGATTTTAATATTATAAAACTCATGCAAATAAATATGAAAACTGTCGCGAAACCCACGCACGGCACTGGCTCGTCTTTCAATCGCGAGTGTTCATAATTTTACCGAGACATTCCGTCTCCCATGGGAAATAAATATCTTTCCTCGCTCTCTGGCACTGGTAAATTCATACTGTGACCTGTAATATTTCATGCCGGAACCGATCAAACAGTTAAGATAATAAGTTTTGGGTGTTTAGTTATGTGGAGGCACGTACTATTGAGTTGTCTCGGTATATATGTGATTTAAAATAATTCAATTTAGTTTAGGTATACTCTACCCCCTATATTTTATGATCTTAAAGTGGCCAACATGTAGCTTGTATTTACAATAATTGAAAAATTCTGTACAGTTAGGTATTGCCAACCCAAATGTCGAAGCATATTTCAAAATAACATATCAGATATACCTACATAGTCGCTCGCTCACACTCTTACTGCTAGGCTATAGTAATGATTTAAAATTATTACTATTTATTATTACTTACGTAATCGGCATACATATCGTCAGCAATACTCTTCTTGAAATGTCCATGTGGTAGTAAATTAGCATAAAGCCCGTCAACAGGTTTTACTTTATATGTTTCTGCTGATCCCTTCGGTTCCTCTTTTCTATAATGTTCTGAAGCTACTGTATAAGGAATTTCTTTAGGTACCACATCATCCCAGTATTGATCCTTCAGAAGTTCTGGATGTTCTTCGTGCATTTCGTCCACAATTATGTAGGCTGCCTAAAATCAATATTTTGAAGATATTTAGGTGATTTAAAAAGAAGTACAAAAAAAAAGTTGTTTTAATCGCGACTAAGGCACCTAGACCCTTTAATATTAGATGGAAAATTTGTTTTTCAGATTAAGACAAACTTCTAAAGTCGGATTTTACAGTGACAAGCATCTATCGACAAAAAATACAATTTTCAGAGCGGCTATCATGCAAGTGATTCTGTTAATATTAGAAGAAATACTTGTTAAAAGAGGAAATGATAAGCAATATACTTTTTCCCGCCAAAAGCATCATTAAAGTTATTAAAATTCTCCTTCTCATTTGAAAATGGAAACATATGAAAAATATTTTAAGTGCCCGTACTGTTTTTCGTTACGTAGTATCATTAAAGATATTAAATTTCTCTAAGCGAAAATTCATATTCTACCAGGAGCGCAGAAGACCGAGGAGGTAAATTTTAACTGCGAAATTTTCCCGCCAAAGGTACCATTAAAATATTAAATTTCTCCAAGCGAAAATTCATATTCTACCAGGAGTGCAGAAGGCCGAGGAGGTAAATTTTAACTGGGAAATTTTTCCGCCAAGAGTATCATTCAAAAAATCACGTTCCCGTATTTTTCTTTCATTACGTACCCATAATTTTGATGGAAACCTACAACATATTTTAAGCGCCCGTACTTTTTGAAAATGACGTTCCCGTACTTTTTTTTATCGTTAAGTAGTATCATTAAAAATATTAAATATCTAAGCGAAAATTCATATTCTACCAGGAGCGCAGAAGGCCGCGGAGGTAAATTTTAACTGGGAAAATTTCCCGCCAAAGGCATCTTTAAAAACATTCAATTTCTCTAAAAGAAAATTCACATTCTACCAGGAGACCGAGGAGGTAAATTTTAACTGGGAAAATTTCCCCCCAAAGGCATCATTAAAAATATTAAATATCTAAGCGAAAATTCAGATTCTTCCAG
>MU185353.1:93853-105525 GCA_016904865.1 Pissodes strobi
AGGCCGAGGTGGTAAATTTTAACTGCGCAATTTTTCGCCAAAGGTATTAAAAATATTAAATATCTAAGCGAAAATTCATATTCTACCAGGAGCGCAGAAGGCCGCGGAGGTAAATTTTAACTGGGAAAATTTACCGCCAAAGGCATCTTTAAAAACATTCAATTTCTCTGAAAGAAAATTCACATTCTACCAGGAGGCCGAGGAGGTAAATTTTAACTGGGAAAATTTCCGGCCAAATGCATCATTAAAAATATTAAATATCTAAGCGAAAATTCATATTTTACCAGGAGCGCAGAAGACCGAGGATGTAAATTTTAACGGCGAAATTTTCCCGCCAAAGGTACTATTAAAATATTAAATTTCTCTAAGCGAAAATTCCCCGCCAAATGCATCTTTAAAAATATTAAATTTCACATTCTACCAGGAGCGCAGAAGGACGAGATGGTAAATTTTAACTGGGCCATTTTCTCGCCAAACGTATTATTAAAAATATTAAATATCTAAACGAAAATTCAGATTCTACCAGGAGCGCAAAAGGCCGAGGAGGTATATTTTAACTGGGGAAAATTTTCCGCTAAAGGCATCTTTAAAAACATTCCATTTCTCTAAGAGAAAATTCACATTCTACCAGGAGCGCAGAATGCGGAGGAGCTAAATTTTTACTGGGAAATTTTCCCGCGAAAGGTATCATTAAAAATATTAAATATCTAAGCGAAAATTCATATTCTACCAGGAGCGCAGAAGGCCGCAGAGGTAATTTTTAACTGGGAAATTTTCCCGCCAAATGCATCTTTAAAAATATAAAATTTCACATTCTACCAGGAGCGCAGAAGGCCGAGGTGGTAAATTTTAACTGGGCAATTTTCTCGCCAATGGTATCTTTAAAAATATTAAATATCTAAGCGAAAATTCACATTCTACCAGGAGCCCAAAAGGCCGAGGAGGTATATTTAAACTAAGGAAAATTTTCCGCTAAAGGCATCTTTAAAAACATTAAATTTCTCTAAGGGAAAATTCACATTCTACCAGGAGCGCAGAATGCGGAGGAGGTAAATTTGTACTGGGAAATTTTCCCGCAAAAGGTATTAAAAATATTAAATATCTAAGCAAAAATTCATATTCTACCAAGAGCGCAGAAGGCCGCGGAGGTAAATGTTAACTGGGAAATTTCCCGCCAAAGGCATCATTAAAAATATTAAATATCTAAGCGAAAATTCATATTCTACCAGGAGCGCAGAAGACCGAAGAGGTAAATTTTAACTGCGAAATTTTCACGCCAAAGGTACCATTAAAATATTAAATTTCTCTAAGCAAAAATTCATATTCTACCAGGAGTGCAGAAGGCCGAGGAGATAAATTTAACTGGGAAATTTTCCCGCTAAAAATATCATTCAAAAATTCACGTTCCCGTATTTTTTTTCATTACGTACCCATAATTTTGATGGAAACCTACAACATGTTATTTTAAGTGACCGTACTTTTTGAATAAATGAAGTTCCCGTACTTTTTTGTATCGTTAAGTAGTATCATTGAAGATATTAAACTTCTCTAAGCGAAAATTCATATTCTACCGGGAGCGCAGAAGGCCGCAGAGGTAAATTTTAACTGGGAAAATTTCCCGCCAAATGCATTTTTAAAAATATTAAATTTCATATTCTTCCAGTAGCGCAGAAGGCCGAGGTGGTAAATTTTAACTGGGTAATTTTCTCGACAAAGGTATTAAAAATATTAAATATCTAAGCGCAAATTCAGATTCTACCAGGAGCGCAAAAGGCCGAGGAGGAATATTTTAACTGGGGAAATTTTTCCGCTAAAATTATCTTTAAAAACATTCAATTTCTCTAAGAGAAAATTCACATTCTACCAGGAGCGCAGAATGCGAAGGAGGAAATTTTCCCGCCAAATGTATCTTTAAAAATATTAAATTTCTCTAAGAGAATATTCACATTCTATCAGGAGCGCAGAAGGCTGAGGTGTTAAATTTTAACTGGGAGATTTTCCCGCCAAAAATGTTACTAAGTATTAAATATCTAAGCGAAAATTCATATTCATATTCATTCTACCAGGAGCGCAGAAGGCCGCGGAGGTAAATTTTAACTGGGGAAATTTTCCCCCCAAAGGCGTCTTTAAAAACATTTAATTTCTCTAAGAGAAAATCCACATTCTACCAAGAGCGCAGAATGCGGAGGAGGTAAATTTTTACTGGGAAATTTTCCCGCCAAAAGTATAATTAAAAATATTAAATATCTAAGCGATAATTCAGATTCTACCAGGAGCGCAAAAGGCCGAGTAGGTATATTTTAACTGGGAAATTTTCCCGCCAAAGGCATCTAAAAATATTAAATTTCTCTAAGAGAAAATTCACATTCTACCAGGAAGCCGAGGAGGTAAATTTTAACTGGGAAAATTTCCCGCCAAAGGTATCATTAAAAATAATAAATATCTAAGTGAAAATTAATATTCTACCAGGAGCGCAGAAGGTCGCGGAGGTAAATTTTAACTGGGAAAATTTTTCCGCCAAAGGCGTCTTTAAAAACAGTTAATTTATCTAACAGAAAATTCACATTCTACCAGGAGCGCAGAATGCGGAGGAGGTAAATTTTTACTCGAAAATTTTCACGCTAAAGGTATCATTATCAATATTATATATCTAAGCGAAAATTCATATTCTACCAGAAGGGCAGAAGGCCGCGGAGGTAAATTTTAACTGGGAAAATTTTCCCGCCAAAGGCATTTTTAAAAACATTTAATTTCTCTAAGAGAAAATTCACATTGTACCAGGAGCGCAGAATGCGGAGGAAGTAAATTTTTACTCGGAAATTTTCCCGCTAAAGGTATCATTTAAAATATTAAATATCTAAGCGAAAATTCAGATTCTACGAGGAGCGCCGAAGGCCGCGGAGGTAAATTTTAACTGGAGAAATTTTCCCGCCAAAGGCGTCTTTAAAAACATTTAATTTCTCTAAGAGAAAATTCATATGCTACCAGGAGCGCAGAATGCGGAGGAGGTAAATTTTTATTCGGAAATTTTTCCGCCAAACGTATCATTAAAAATAATAAATATGTAAGCGAAAATTCAGATTCTACCAGACGCGCAAAAGGCCGAGGTGGTAAATTTTAACTGGGATATTTTCCCGCCAAATGTATCATTAGAAATATTAAATTTCTAAGCGAAAATTCGTATTCTACCAAGAGCGCAGAAGGCCGCGGAGGTCAATTTTAACTGGGGAAATTTTCCCGCCAAAGGCGTCTTTAAAAGCATTTAATTTATCTAAGAGAAAATTCACATTCTACCAGGAGGGCAGAATACGGAGGAGGTAAATTTTTACTCAGATATTTTCCCACCAAAGGTATAATTAAAAATATTAAATATCTAAGCGAAAATTCATATTCTACCAGGCCGCGGAGTTAAATTTTAACTGGGGAAATTTTCCCGCCAAAGGCATTTTTAAAAACATTCAATTTCTCTAAGAGAAAAATCTACCAGGAGCGCAGAATGCGGAGGAGGTAAATTTTTACTGGGAAAATTTCCCGCCAAAGGCAACTTTAAAAATATTAAATTTCTCTAAGAGAAAATTCACATTCTACCAGGAGGCCGAGGAGGTAAATTTTAACTGGGAAAATTTCCGCCAGTTATCATTAAAAATATTAAATATCTAAGCGAAAATTCATATCCTACCAGGAGGGCAGAAGGCCGCGGACTGGGAAATTTTCCCGCCTAATGCATCTTTAAAAATATTAAATTTCTCTAAGAGAAAATACACATTCTACCAGGAGCGCAGAAAGCCCAGGTGGGAAATTTTCCCGCCAGTAAGTATTTATTCATCCATTCCTCCCAATATATGCTCCGACAATGATGTTATCTTTCATAATCATAATAGTAATAATCTGCTGCGCTGGTAAACAATATTGTTTTCTTTTTAAACGTGCATCAAAACGGAAAACTGTAGATCTTGACTTAAGATAAATAATATTTCGCTATTATTTATTTCACTTTAAATAATAAATAACACTCATTCCTACAATTATTAAAAAGACAAGGTCAAAATTGTACGTTAGACGAAATGTCATTACGTCATGCTTGTAAAACATTCATTTTTGCGAGCAAATAAATAAGTGATTACGTCAGGCTTTAAGCTGCTTAAAGACGTCTTTGAAGACGTGATCTCGCAAAAATATGCCTTTGGATTAGTACAATCTAAACTTAGAAATCGCTTGTGGACCCAAAAAGACGCTAAATTAGTTTGTCCTTCCAAGCATTGTATTTAACTCTTTGTTGTTGTATTTATGCTTTTGTTTATTATATTATCTTATAATATAATACCACCTATTCAATAACAAATAATATTATTATTATTATTATGTAATAAATATTATATATGTTGGTTTGGTACAATATAATCTGTCCTTATTTTAGATTATTTGTTGGTACACTGAACATTTTTGTGAATTCAGGATGCATTAGTTTGGGTTTTTCTTTGGGACCTTAGAACAGTTTTTTTTGTAACTAAGTTTTCCTAGATTAAAAAAATTTAAAAAGATTCAAAAAGAATCTGACACACATCATAATTTAATAATCAATCAAATCATCTTGCGCATTGTTTCAACGATTAAAAAAGGAATGATTAATGAGAGCCAGTTTGGCTTCGCAGGTGGGAGCTCAACCACTGATAATTTGATGATGTATAAGATATACCTGATTGAGGCCTTTGAGAAAAAACTTCAGATTGACTCTGTCTATACTGACTTCTCGAAGGCTTTCGACAAGGTAAATTTTGAGTTGTTATTGGCAAAACTGCGGGCTATGAGATTTGATCAATCGCTCATTGCATAGTTGAAAAGTTTGGGTTAGTTTGTATTAAGGTAGGTTCAGAGGCTTAAAATTAAAAATTTTGTCTCCACTCCAATTAGGGTTGTGTCAGGAGTGCCGCAGGGCTCACACTGTGCTCCTTTACTGTTAAATCTCTTTGTCAACGATATAGCAAGTATGGTCCAACATTCAACGGTCAGTATGTTTGCAGACGATCTAAGGATGCACAGAGTGATTGAGCATTGGTCACAGACCAATGGCCTGACGTTGAACGTCAAGAAGTGTTGTTATATAAGCTATTTCAGAGGCTCTAAAAAGTTTAATTTCGAATACAAAATCAATAACGAGAATCTTAGATCTGTGGGGGTTCTCAGGGACCTTGGAGTATGGTTTGATAAAAATATATATTTTGCAGAGCATGTGTCTAAGATCTGTTTGAGAGGTTTAAACATTCTGAGGTTTGTGATGAGAAACTGTGGTGAACTTTCTGTGAACACAACTAAGATTCTTTACGTCTCTCTCGTGAGATCCAACCTCGAATATCTACACTTGTTTGGTCACCTGAATATCGGACAAACATTGAGTCGTTGGAAGGGATTCAGAATAAGTTCCTGCGATGTGCTGCTTTTAGAATGGGGGTGAACTTTGATGACTACCAAAGATCTGAGATGTTCCTCACATTGAACTTGGAAACCCTTGAGAGGAGGCGCCTGCAGTTTGATCTGTGTTTTGTCTATAAATTGCTTAATGAGCTGAAGGGTTCTCTCCGTCTCCTCTCTAAGGTGTGTCTGAATGTTCCAAATCGTCATTTGCGTAACTTCGATCTCTTCTCCGTTCCTTTCCACTCAATTAATTATGGTCGCAATTCCCCTGTGGACAGAACGCTTCGAGTGCTCAATGAACTAGATGTAGACGTTTTTGGTGGCACCCTATGTCGCTTTAAAAGAGAGATAAAATGTATAAACTGGCTGTAGGTATTGTGAGGCGGTTAGACTAACATCATCTAGTCTTGGAAGCGTATTTAATTGTTGTCATCTTGCAGATTTGATATTAGATTTAATATTACATTTGTATTGTTTGTAAAACAACACTAACCCGTGAATTTAATAAATAAATAAAACAGACGAGATAATTCCGTATCTTATTTCAAATAAGCTCGAAGGTTCAATCCCAAATATATTTATTATTTATAAAAAATATCTAATGATCGCGCCGAACAGTGGCGAACAATCCTTTCTTTAATCGATTACAAAAAATTAAAACTTTAATGGCTCTACAAAAACGGAACAACGATTAAATTATATTGCAATATTAAACCTAAAAAGTGATTATATAAATAGCAATGTAAAAACATATTTCTTAAATTTAGTTGAAGGTGTGTAAGGCCAAAATATTATAGAGTATTTTTTGTTTAATGTTTATGTTTTTGTTTACATATTTTTGGGTTTTATTTATTATTAACTTTGTTAATTAAAAAACGTAATATAATATGTCACAAAAAACATACAATGCATTTGCAATTTTATGGTTTTTTTTAGCAAAAATTTTAAACACTCTTCGTTCTTGGAAAATCTAGTTCTATTGCCGCTCACCAATAATTTTAATTAAAGGCTTTAATGGTGCTTCATTTATTAAATTAATTTATGACTGAATGTGGAATAAAAAAGAACAATATGACAAAATGTGTAATTAAAAATATAGGCACCTCAAAAGGACGTCGTGTCGACCCCAAAATCTGGTTACGCCACTGCTTTTATGTATAATAATAAATAAAGGATTTATTTGAGTAATTTGAGTTTTAATCTTGGTTTAATAAGATTGTGCTAAGTTATAAGAATTATAGAATCTTATAACTATTGACGATATAAGTTTTTTTTTGTCAAATGCGATTTTTATACGTACATACTGATTCTGAAGAGTATGGAATTCTCCTATTAGGTATGATATGCCAAATATTTGGATAAATGACAATGAATTAATCTTGTTCTGGACACTACCAAGTTTAATAGGCAACAATCCTGGGTTGTCCTTCATATCATGAAATTTTGGGAATTCGAGTCCACTGAAGACGTGAGCGATGTCTGAAACAATACGAGATGATTTTCTCAATTCCTTAATATGAATTTTTTATTTTCAATTTTGATTATTATTGCGACTGATTTTCACTCGATATCTTTATAATACTTCCGTAATTGTGTAAGGGCCTAAGAACGTATTGCTTTTTCACTTCTATTTTGGCTGTGGTGCTATTAATTTCTCTTTTTTATATACATATTTTCAAAATAAATATTTCACTTGAATCTCTAGAATTTGTATCTTCGTGTGTCAGTTCAAACGGAGTATAATAATTAGTTGTGCTGTGATTAGAACCCCCATATGCTATTATTACATAGTCCATTAACTTTCGTTATCATTTGGGAAGCTTTCTTTAAGTAATCGTAATTATTCAATAATTGTCTTCTGCAATACTATTCGATTCATGATGTTGAGGTGTTTAAGATTTCCTTTTTGTTAAATTCCGTTCTAAATTGTAAATAATTAATTTTTCCGGGATTCCGCAATAACTAAAATATTTAGTTAATATAGTGCATTTGAGATGCTGATTGGCTTTTTTGGGGTATTTCAATAATTTGTGCATATTTTGAGAAGGAATCAAAGTTATAAATTTTATTATTGTAGAGAAAGACGTCTATATGCTATATGTACTATTTTAAAAAGGCTTAACAGCTGTTTGTTAACATTAAAACTGAAAGTGGCTTTTTTCTTGCACGTTTTGTTCTTTGGCAAATATCGCACAATTTTATAAATTATTTTATTTATTCATTTAAACAAACAATACACCATGGAAAAATATAAAAGTTCCAAATGGTACAATAAAAAAATACATCAACTAAAAGAATGCAGTGGAAATAATATAAACCGTAAAGAGAACAATTGCACAACAATACAGTAGTCACAAAATACAGAATGCAACCCTAAACTGAACCATATGTGATGAGTCGTTTCAATATTTTAATAATTTGGGACTTTTCTCAGAAAAGTGACGTTTTATTGAATTTTATATAAAAAGGAGCGTCTAGGCATTAAAATTTCAATAATATTGCCAATATTTGCTTCAATATTGGCGCTCGCATCAATAATAGGTTTCGTTTAAACGCATCAATATTCTCACCAGTACCCAATACTCATTCTGGCAAAAATATTCGTGCTACATGGTTGGGGGCTGTTTCAGTAGTATTTTTGTTGTGTATTTCGAGATGTTTTTCAGTTTGGATTTGGGTTTTCACTGTCACGCGAATTTCACAATAATCGTCATCGAAAAATATAGTGAGAAAGAAATCTGTTCTTTCAGATATACGTGCGTTAGAAGTACCTATTTAACTTGTAATTTATGTATAAAAACGTTTTATTAAATTCGTTCCTTATTTTCAGTTAGAGGGAGAGCCAGCTGATTTTTTTGATGTTTTTTAAATAATACAGGCGAATTTCACAATAATCGCCATCGAAAAAATATCACGAGGGAGAAATCTGTTCTTTCAGATATAGAAATATCTATTTAACTTATAATTTATCTATAAAAACTCTATTAGATTCATTCCTTGTTTTGAGTTTGAGGGAGAGACAGCTGATGTTGTATGTTTTAAATATTACACGCGAATTTCACAATAATCGCCATCAAAAAAATATAATGAGAGAGAAACTTGTTGTTTGAGATATACGTGCGTTAGGAGTACCTATTTAACTTGTAATTTATCTGCAAAAACTCTATTAGATTCATTCCTTGTTTGCAGTTTGAGGGAGAGACAGCTGATGTATTTTTTAAATAATACACATGAATTTCACAATAATCGTCATCAAAAAAATATAATGAGAGAGAAACCTATTATTTCAGATATACGTGCGTTAGAAGTACCTATTTAGCTTGTAATTTATGTATAAAAACTTCCTATTAGATTCATTCCTTGTTTTCAGTTTGAGAGAAGACAGCTGATGTTGTATATTTTAAATAATACCCGCGAATTTCACAATAATCATCATCGAAAAAATATAATGAGGAAGAAGTCTGTTCTTTCAGATATACGCGCGTTAGAAGTACCTATTTAACTTGTAATTTATGTATAAAAACTTTTTATTAAATTCAGTGGCAGTTTTTGTTTTTTCCAAGTATCCAAGTCTACAAAGGATTGGATTCAGCTGGCCCAAGAATTTAAGAACGATGAAACTTTCCTAACTGTATGGGTATTGTTGATGGCAAACACTGCAACTATAAAGGATCTTACAGCATTGTGCTTATGGCAATTGTCAATGCAAAATATCAGTTTATCATGATTACTGTTCGTGCAAATGGAGACTATGAAACGGTGGTGTTTTGAACACAATGTTTTGGCAAAAGACATTATTGATCCACGAGAATTACCGGACACAAATAAAAAGTGTTTGTTGAGGATGAAGCTTTTCAACCACTGCCAAATTTTGTAAGGCTCTGTCAAGGTTCAAAGTATTTCAACGAGCCGTTAAAATCGAACCGAATAAAGTTCGAGCTATAGTGATGGCTTGTTGGCATATCACAACTACTTGTCTGAAAAAATAGCGTGTGATGCGAGGATGTTGATTATGAAAATAATGCAAATGGCACACTCGAAGAAGGTTCATTGAGACTAGAAACACAACAACATACGACTGAAAAGAACCAGAGACAATTCAGCAGTTCAAGCGAAGAAAATAAGGGATGACTTTTGCGAATATTTCAGCATTAGCATAAAATAAAGTTTGCATCTAGCTAATGTGTAGTATTATTACTATTAACACCCCTCAGAAGATATCAATCCTATAGGTTAATATGAATATAATCAGTACTTAAAGCTTTTATACTCACCTCCGAACTTTGAGTTTCTGCTATCTCTGACTGATCTTTAATGAACATTACATTTCGTATTACCACGAAGCATTGGGTCTGGGATATCTTCCTTATGTTTATAGACCTTGTTGGATTTAGTTTAGTTTAAATTGTTTCAACTCATCAACAAGTTTCTGTATTGCAATTACTTTTTCGTTTTTGTTAAGTAATCTCTTGACTATGACACGCTAGAACTTCCAGTAATCGCGATATGCCGCTATAAGCAGGGTTGTGAAATCTCGATCCCAAACGAGACCCTCATCACTGGAAGGGGAACTCGGTGGGTCAGCCATGTTCTCTCACTTCGCGATCACACATGCAACTGATATTGAAGGAAAGATTGACACTAAACCACAGATTACTTAGAACAGATGCGAATCCTTTAATGCTTTTCCTATACTGCGCTTTCGTGACCTTGGCCGCTTGCGACTTTCCATTCGAGCCCCGATCGGTAGGGTTGAAACAGTTTGTTGCACCAGCTACATAGTTTAACCGGCCGAAAAATGTGATGAAGATGTTTTGCCTCATCGGTTTTGATTTGTATAAAAAAGTTCTAAATATGACTATGAAAATAGATTGCTTATTTTAGAGTTCAAAAACATATCTGCATCTTTTACATTAACGACTACTGCGATAATCACTTTTTCTAGTTATTTGTTCAAAATAAAATCAGTGAGACCGTTTCTTTCAGCTTTTTCATTGAAGGTTGGGAAAACGTCACTTTTAGCCATATAATGTTTTTATTCACCAAAAGAATTAAAAATGGGATTAAATATTAAACTTGCTATGGGTTTTTCCTTTTTTTTACAACTTTTAAGGTGTCTGTTTGCATATTTTATTATGTAAAATAGTCTTAACCTAATACATAATTTAATTACATAAAGAAAGGGAAGCCCGAACATGGATGTTTGAAAGGGTATAGACTTTATTTTTTGAAAATAAGTTTTGGTAACGTTTATCTCTATACTCACTTGCACATATTATTTTTTCTAGTTTAGAAACAAAATAGATGAAGCCTTCGTTGGGTGACTTTAATTTTCTAAAATAATTGTTTTTATAATCGTATGGCTTGTGTGTGAATAAGAATGACTTGTCTAAAATTTCTACTGCATTAGAAAATTAAAGACAATGGTGGTATTCATGAATTTCTAAACCCTTTTTCAAGAGATAACCACACCATAATTGAAAGCATTTTGAATCTGGCAGACTAATAGCTACTTCTAAATTTGGAGCATCTTCGTAACTTTCATCTAAAAATGGATTGGTATCTCGTAGTTGGGATAGGAGAACGTCTAAATCGTCCTCACAATTCATATGACGTGGATGCAAAGATATTTGGCAAAATAGTTTCCTATAAAATATGCTCTTTCAAACTGAATCGGAGTCGGGTTTACCCAATTCCCACTTTGTTGTCGAATACTCTCAAAATAGTTCGCTAAACAATCTTAAAAATTACTAAACTAAATAAATGAAGAAAACCAGGAAGATAAGTCCTTTAAACCCATTGATGATGACCTTAGAATCTAAAACGTCGTAACTCTTGAAGAATATATAACAAAAAATCTGGTTATTCTCAATCTCCGCTACTGTTACTATACTTGACCGAAAATGTTCCCTTTATCAATTTTTATATATTTACGACCCTGTTGTATTGTGTTCCGTAAAGTATAGGGTGGATACATGCATAACAGGTAGAAACTACCTGAATTCGTATGCAGAGGTATATTTTTCTTACGAAAATATTGTGTCCACTCTGTAAACTTGCTATGTGCGGTATAATTGAAGTGTGCTGTCAAACCATTTTTGAATAGATTATAATTCTTGCTGCTTTCTTTGGTAAAGAAATATATGAAGATGCTCTCGTTGGCTATAATTCAGTTGTTCCTCGATCGAATGTAGAAAAAAACAGTATTTTGCTATGTAGATCATAGGATTTAACATATTTAAATTAATCATAATTATGAT